>SKCR01005865.1:0-141269 GCA_019454045.1 Zanthoxylum bungeanum | reverse complement strand
TCTTCTCTTATAATTGTGGGTTTCTTAATTCGCTGTAGACAGAACATATCGCAATTAGAGTAATCGAGAATCATATGAAGTCTGATGTACATCACTAATTGCACACGACCAGATATCGCTTAAGCTGTAAACAAGCTTAGTTGATATACAAGTAATCCAGGACATAACCATTGGAAGACTATAGTAAGAGTTTTGAGGTATCTAAGAGAAACTTCCAAATATATTTTACTTTATACAAAATATCATGTTGTTTTAGAAAGATACAACGATGTTAACTCGATATTTGATACAACAAATTCCAAGTCCATGATGGATTTATTTTCACGCTAAGGAGTGCAACTTTATCAGGGAAATCCTCGAGATAAATATGTATTGCCCAATCTACTATGGAGTCTGAGTTCATATCATTAAATAAAATTGCAGAAGAAGCGGAGTGACTTCGAAATTTCTTAGAGGATATTCCAAACCAGCCAAAACCAGTGCTAGCTATAAGCATACATTGTGATAGCCAATTGGCTATTGGGAGATATCAAAATACAATGTATAATAGTAAGTCTCGACACATATGTCGAAGACACAATACCATAAAGTAACTATTCTTAAGCGATATAATTTCAATAGATTATGTCAAATCGAAGGAAAATCTAGTTGATCCACTTAATAAAGGTTTACCTCGAGAGCAAGTTGAAAAGTCATCGAGGGGAATGAGCTTGAAGCCTATAATTTAATAATTGTCATTGTGGAAACTCAACCTAACTGACTGGAGATCCCAAGATCTATGTTCAAAATGGACAATTGAAACTTTGTGCAATTCAAACTAAGCACTGTAGAGTTTTATACTCTTTCTGATTCCTAAAAATGACACATAGTGCTGTCTGTCCAGGTTAGGATAAGCCAAGACTTTTAATGATCATTATATTATGAGAAAAGTCCTAATAGAGGTAACGATAGAATACCTTATGCAATATATCACTTATTTCAAGTAAGAAGTAAAGCCACTTCTATAGGAATTTTAAGGATGGTTTTCCTAAACTACTTGATGAAGTCAGGATCAATGTTCATGGTCGAATTGAACACAACCGTAGAATGGGAAATAGTCAAAGTGAAGTTGTGTGATGATTATTGTATTGGTTTACACCAACGGCGGAACATTTGAAGACTATGGTCACTGGTTTGCCAAGTAAATCCGATAGTCATTTACTATGAAATGTTCAAGGCAGGAGCTACCTATTCCGATATAATTTTATTTCGAGAAAACTTTCTTAAGTGTCCACATTAATATTTAGATAATTTTGAGGGATTATAGGAAATTCTTTAAATACATGTATATTTATATAATGTCGTATTAGAATATATGTCTTTTGATATCTGTCATTTGAGAAAGACATAAATATGAGGGATATGTCCCTTAGAGTGAAAACATACAACCTTTTAGTTTAAATGATATATTGGAGGGTTATAATATTTAAATGATTACATCCTTAAACTAAATATATCTTTTAAATGCAACCTTCTATGTTCATAAATATACTACATTGGGTTTACTTTCATGCATTCAATTAAATTCAATCATTCAAATATTTTGAGTCTTCATTTTTTGGAAGAGAGTTTTCACCATTATTTCTAATTCGCGTTCTTGATCCAAATGAATACCCCTCAATTAAGAAGTCATCAAATATCTTAGATAAATGTTAATCAAATATCTTAATCAATAAATCAACAACGGTGTTAACTAACAATAGCCCTTTCTTTTATTTAGAACGGCCGTGATGTTTGCTTATGCACGGAGACAAAGTTCAAAGTTCAAACCCAAAAAGAAGAAAGAAAAATAAAATATTAATTCAAAGTCAGAACTCTAATTTAGTATTTATATTTAGATGTATATATTGATAGAAATCAATAGGTGTAGTCCAGCTCAGCAAACTCACTATGATTTGTCGCCTCATCAAGCGGCCACGATCTCCCATTAACGAAACCCATCACTCCACCTCATGCGCACCGAATCATAATGCTTCATCTCACCAAACTACCCTTCACAAGGTCCAAAAAAATACTTAATGGACCACCCAGTAATCCATTTCCAGACCCAAGGGTATTAATATTATCAGTTATTGAGACATCAAATTTGTTGAGTTGAGTGACCTCAGTACCAGTAGCAGCTCTCAAACAGAAAAAAGAAGTGTCTTAAAAACGTTTTCTAACAAACCAAAAAAAAAAAAAATGTCCAAAATGTGTTGCTTTTGATTGTCTCCTCTTATTTCGTTAATGGCGGATCGCACATTATGTTGATTATAATTCTTTTCAAAATCTCTCTCATAAATCTGTTGGTGCTACAGCGTGAACGAAAATGCTGGAGGGACTGTTAGGTCGAGGTTTTGCCTCTAAATGGTTCGTTGTCTGATCTTTTTTTCTCTGTGTAATTTTATTCTTGTTCATATGATGTTATTGTTCGTTATTGAGTATGATTAATATTATGGACAGCAAGCCATTGATAAAATTGATAAAGAATCGGATCGATGTGATAAGAAGAAAGAGAAACGCAACTCAGAAATTTCTGAAGAAAGATATAGCTGATCTGCTTGCCAATGGACTCGACATTAATGCTTATGGCAGGGTAATTTTGTATTTATATTTAGATGTATATATTTCTTTATTTTGAGGCTGATGCTTGATTTTATGTCAATTTAAGATGTGAATGTTGATGTGATACTTTCGGTTGTGATGAAACAGGCAGACGGTCTACTAGCTGAGCTGAACGTTTTGTATTGTTATGATTTTGTTGAGCAATGTTGCAATTTTATTTTGAAGTGTCTTTCACTCATGCAAAGCTTAAGGTAAGAGTTCTCTACTGCTATCGTTTGTTTTCAATTCAATGTATTTTTACTTGAAGATGCCGAATAGGAATGCAACATCCATGTATCTTTGTTTACATATGCATCATATATGATTTTATGGTTACATACCTAATCAAATAATGCCAGTTTATGTCATAATTGTAACATGTACTAATTTTGCATTCCAGTAAAAGTCTGGTGTAATTTTGTTATGATTTACTTAGTTGTGTTGCTTAATTGTGACGGTACTGGCTACGTTGAATGTTACCAGTTTGATATTACACATTACCAGTTTCACATTTCTGGTATCGATACCGAAATTTCTTTCCTTGTATTGTTGAAAATGCAAGCGAAAAGAAATTATATGCTCCATTGAAGTGCATGCCAGAACTCTACTTTGGCCAGAGGCTTATCAGCAAATGAGCCTAAAGTGTTGTTTTGGTATGCTGTTCGCAATTTCATGGTTCCAGATCTTTGAGGTTGTGACTCAATATGAGTGCACTTTCACTCTATTTGGAAGTTTCAATTAGCTAAAATCATGCCTATGAAACTTCAACTAGAATATAACGTAGATGGCAAGCAAAATCAATTAGTTGAAACTTCATAGGCAGGAGATATTAGCAGATGATGGGAACTTATGACTACTATGTTTGCCAAGTTACCGGTTTTATCCTTGGAAGATGCATGACAAAATGAAGTTAGACTTATCATTTATGTGAATTTTGCATGGTTCTGGCTTGGTTATGTTCTTTGGCATTTCTTTGTATCTCAAATTAAAAAAACTTTGCACTTTCTAGATTTTATTGACAAATTGCTTATTTCATGGTTCTCTTTATAGCGTTTGCCCTGTAGACTGCAGAGAGGTTGTATCATCCCTGATGTTTGCTGCTGCAAGATTTTCTGATCTGCCAGAGTTGCGTGACCTCAGGCATATATTCCTTGAGAAATACGGGAATTCCTTGGAACACTTCGAGAATAAAGAGGTAGCTTTCTGTAGATCTACACTTTACAAACTCTATAAATCTGGAACTTCATTTTTTAGGACTGACATCCTATGTCTCATTAACAGTTTGTAGAGAAATTATTGCCAAAGCCAGCTACAATGGATAAAAAGTTTCAGTTAATGCAAGATATTGCGTCTGAGTTTTCCATCAGATGGGATTCCCAGGCTTTTCAACAAAGAATGTCAAAACCCTCTTCATCTGTTCAGGTATGCCCCTATGTATTCCCCTTTCATGATTGACATAAATTTCTGATAGAAGTTGAAGGCAGATTGAGAAAATTGTCAAATTCTTTAACAGTTTTTTCCCTGATTGAGAATACTGCTCCTTTCTGTTCCTAAGATATCTGCTCTATGTGAATATTGTTGCAGGACCAACCGAAAAATTTTGGATCTATTAGTGTCTCCAATGATAAATACAAGTCAGAAAATGTCAAGAACACCATACCAAATGAAGACAGACTGGATGTTTCATACAAAGGTAGTATTGAATGTGCAAGTGATGGGTGCAGATCACGTAATGGCAGAGAGAATAATTCATCATATAGAATTGAGCCTATTTCTCAGCCCAGATTGGCACCTTCAACTTCAAGTAATGGATTCAAGCCACTCAATGGCAGAGATGAAAGAATGCTGAAAATGGATGATCGTGGAATTTCACTCCAAGGAAAGCAAGAAGTCATTGGTGATCAGCATGATGCTTGGAATGGAAAGAAGGATATTGTCCTGAAAACGGTCAGAGGCAGCAGTTCATCTCATGAGAAAAGAATGGTGTCTATCGATGGTACATTGAAGCTGCATGGTGGTAGGGAGAATGCTGTACCTAAGAGAGAAAGCAAGGACAGTTCACCTTGTAGGAAGCGACTTATTTCTCCTAGTTATGCAGGGCAGCCTGTTAAGAGTGATGGAAAGGACCTGCTTGACTCTTACAGCTGTGGTGGCCAACAGAATAACACAAATTTAAGGAAAGTGAAGGAGGAAGATATGACGAAGTTGAAAACCTACTATAATAGCACACTACCCCCACCTTATGTCAAATCAAAGGATAGCAAACAGAATAACACAAATTTAAGGAAAGTGCTGGAGGAAGATATGATGAAGTTGAAAACCTACTATAATAGTGCACTACTACTCCCACCTTATGTAAATTCAAAGGATAGTTCTGTCAAATCAAAGGATAGCAAACATGGAGCCAATTTAGGATCATCACATCTTGGTTCTGATGGTAATGGAATCCCTAAAGATCCTTCAGTGTGTTTCAGAGCTAATTCTGCTGATAGATTAGAGAAGATCCAATTAGGATCAGATCCTCGTGAACATGAGAGGGAGGTAGTTGATACCCATGATGATGAAAAATATCGCCGCCATAAGTATGATGGTGCTGGGAATCCTATACCAAAACCAAGATCAGTCAGGAGAAGACACCATAAATCAGCATCTGGTGATGATGATGTTGGCAATGTTGGAGATGTGGAAGTCGTAAAAAGAAAATCAAGAAGCAGGAGAAGGGATGACTCCAGACGAGGCCTACAAATCTTGTTTGATGATGAGCAGTGCGAGAATGATGAAGAGGAAAGGAAAATGGACAAGCTCTTGATGTATTACAGTACGAAACCCTTGGCATTTGAACCAGGATTATTGAAAAGAAAGTCCAAAAGTCATCAGGTACATCTTGGAGTCAGCAATGCAGGTGAAGCACCTCAGACTCTACATAGAGATCTACCTGATGGTATGCCAGAGATAGCTCATCCTGCTAGGTCAATTTCCCTCCCCCATGAACAAAAGACTCCAAAGACAACAAAAGTGTTTGCTCGTGCTGCATCCTTTCAACCAGATGTGTCGAATGAAGCTCGACATGTGCATCCAAAGTTACCAGATTATGATGATTTGGCGGCCCGCTTTGCAGCACTCAAGGGGAGGTAAATCATTGAGCAATTATTTTCTTTCTACTCATTGGTTTGATAAATCATTGGGCCCGCTTTGCTTTTGTTTCCATGAGTTGGGCCTGGTGCCAAATGTAAGAGAAGAATGGAAGCTGGGTTGTCCTCCATTAACAATAAGCAAAGTACTACTCCCACAAGGTTAAAATTGCAGTAATTCAGTCATAGGAGTAAACTCCTGCCTGGACAGTATTCTTTTAGTGCCTTTATCATTGCATCAATAGCATGTACACTTTAATTCAATTTCAAGTGCCTAGGATTGTAAAAGTTGTGTGATGTTGCAACTTGCATGTAACTTGAAATGATAGAATTCTGTTTTCTAATTGCAATTACTTGCACCAAGTTTGTTGTAATTACTTTATCCATGTTTTCTTGCAAAATTCTATGCGAGAGGATTCTTTAGTGAGTATATTGTCCTGAAAATGTTCAGGCATGGTTGGATTTATGAGTTTTATATTTTTGTTAGTTTTTTAGCTCAGCCTCAGTTTGTAATGTAATGTTGCATTGACCATTATAACCTCCATTGTCAGGAAAACCCCAACAGTTGAGAACAAAATATTCTTAAACTCCCAATGCCCTTAAAGATTCGTTTCCCATCTCATTTCTTATCCTTGTCAAAGGTAAATGACTGTTTCCCGCCAAAAAGACTTCTGGCTATTCCTTTATTACTGTCTTTTTACTGTCTCCATTCCACTTCACATAGAGAGAAAGAGAGAGAGAAAAAAACAGAGAGGCAGAGCAGAGATGAAGGGCACATCCAAGGTTATAATGGGAGCAACACTAGTAATGGTGGTGAGCCTTGCCATTGTATTAGGTCTTGTATTAGTGCTCTTAATTGAGCTCTACTGTTCTCTCTTACTGCGCAGGCGTAGGCTCAGAAACACCCCACCAAATGCCACCACCAACACTTCTTCTCTGCCTACACAGACCCAAGAACCATCAGCTCGTCCACTCAGTAGCTTCTATGCCCAGGGAGTTCTTGATGCTCCAAGAAGCTTTCTCTTCCCTGCTGTTTCTTCAAAAGAAAACAAGGTAGAAATGAAGAATCAGAGCTTTCAACTTCATCATAGTGTCCTTGATATCCACACCCAAGAACCAAACTCAAGCCCTCATTGCGTAGGCATTATATCTCCATCATCTCCTTCAACTTCCTTCATTGCTTCACCTCAGCCAATTCAAGTGGGTTCTAACACTGCTAGCAAGGACAAAGCTTGTGGTGATGGCATTGGCAGGGAGCATTTTGTCTACATATCAAATCCCATTTACGACAACGATGCAAGCATGCCGGGCAGGGTAGATACTCCGTTTGAAACTCCGGACACATCGCCTTCGCGGCTAGAATCAGGCGGTGGTTCTTCAGGCGAAGAAGAGATAGCTCAGCCCTCAGCACCATCTAGTCCAGAGTCAGTGCCAAATACACCTCCGTTGACTCCCATGAAGAAGCTCCCAGCTGAAGCTAGTTCAGTTCCTTTGAGGGATTCCAGGTCATTAGGCACTTCAGGTAGTGATTCTGTTAGTAACAATGGCCATTCATCATCATCTTCTGGTTCTCCATGCACCTCTCCTTCATGGTAAATAAGGAAAATTTCTTGCAAAGTTCTGTACTTGGTTGTAATTTTCCTTTCTCTAAATTCATTTTTGTGTGAATACAGTAGAGGAGGTAGTGGGAGTGCCGCTGCAGCACATCTTTTTTTTTTTTTTTTTTTTTTTTTTTTTGCCTTTGCAGGCGTGACCATGGCTCGGTCACCCAGGCCACGTCTATGCCAACTGAAATTCCTACTCTTTTTTACCTCTCGCTTTGAAGAGTTGCCCTTTTGTTTAATTTACTTGTGTGGGTGTTTTTGGAAAGATGTGGTCAGTTTTATATTCAGCAATAGAAAACGAGCCAAAGCTTTGTTTTGGGATTGTAAAGGTGCATGTGAATTTGACTAGACGACCAAAAAATTTACCAAAAACAATTAAAATAAAAAAATCACTGTTTTTGAGGGACCTCGAGTGCTAATTTCTATGCCAAAGAAACCACCCAAAAAAAAAAAAAAAATCTGACACCAGCGAGGCTTTTGTCCACTTAATATAATGACAATTCTTGTTGGTTTCCATGACCAAAATGACGCAAGAAGCTTCCGTTTCTGCACTTAATTTAATCATGATAAAAGAAAATCATGTCCAAGATAAAAGAACTGGAAGCCAAAAAGTGAAGCAATTAAGCAAATGCAACCATGCATTGACTCCTGTTTCGCAGCAAGAAATTCTTAAAGCAACAACATTAACTGCCAAGTAAACATGCCGAGAGAAATTTATTGCTGTCTAAAAAGAACAATATCGAATCGAATTCAGTAAGAATACAGAAGAGCATCACAATAGATACAGTGATTTATCAAATAACAAGATAGAAAAAAAAAGTGGAAAATTTTGTCAAAGAATCAGCTTTAAAAACTCCAACAACAAGTAGGGTGGGCAAAAAAACATCCGGTCCAATCCAGATTTATTGGGCTTCCATCTTACAATTTTTTGAAAAAGTCTGGATTTGAATTTTAAAATAAAGCTCATCCATATAAGGGTTGGACTTGGATTTTCAATAAAAAGCCATACTCCTTTATTTTCTTTTAATCATGGTTCCATGTGATAACTCGAACTCGAATCCTTACTCTCGAATCTTCTCCCTCTCACCGTCTCCTCTATACATAGCAAAAAAGTTCGGGCCCAGCCCAGGGTGAAAAAAGTCTGGGTCGGGTCTCAAAATCCGGGCTTGGCTCGGGCCCAGGCCGGGCTCACCCAAAAAAGCTCGGGCCCGGCCCGACCCGGGCTTTAAATAAATAATTAAATTTTGTTTATTTATAATATATATATATATTTTTATAATAAAAAATCGAGCCCGGGCCAAGCCCGGCCCGATGAAGGCCCGAGCCTAAATTTTTTTTGCCGGGCTCGGGCCGGGTGTAGACACTGCATTTTTGCATAATGCCCAATGATGAACCTCGTATGGAGGCACTACCCGATAAGTCACGGGAAACGAACGCCGGAAGGGAAAATTCTGAAATTAATAGCTCGTCAAATTTAAATTCCCTAGTTAGCCGCGGGTTCGCTTAGTCAATTCCTGTTTCAAACTTTAATCTTGGCCCAAAACCCCCACACCCATCCAAAGCCCATACACTACCCATCCAAAACCCTAACACTACTAAGAAACCTAACCCTATCTCACCACTATATAAAGACCACTTAAACCAAAACCTAACCTTTCACACTTACACGGCCACAACCAAAACACTAGACAGACTCATCCTTAACCCCTCGGCAGCCCCTCTTCTCCATGAAACTCACGAAAAAACCCTAAAAAATGACACCTCTGCTCGCGCCACATGCCCCCTGAACTTCACGCAGCGACGTCTTCCCTCTGATAAACGAAGCCTAGCTAGATCTCCTTATCTCTCTCTCTCGCCAAATAAAATCCCTAAAAGACTCACGCAGTCCCCTTCCTTCTCTCGACACGGCTTCCTCTCAACAAGAACAATACAAACCAAAGCATTGACAAAAACCAAAAATCGAGCCATCAAGCCACTAATTGCCTCCACCGACTGAAATAAGCAACAAGCAGCTCTTCCACCAACTAGGACCAACCGACACAGCCATACAAAAACTGACACACTCATCAACCAACGTGAAACCAGATCCCTAAAGCCCTTGGACTGTGACCTAAAGCCAACCACGTGAACTGAAATATCAAAGCCACCTAGACGTGAAAACGGTGCATACAGACGTGGAGTGGAGACAAACCCAACGTAAGAGCAACGCCCACTAGCCACAACAAACGCAAACAAACAAATCAAAGCCCATAAGTTGCCCTAACCAAACAGCCTCACAAAGCAGTCGTGAACCACCAAGCAATAAATAAAAAAAACAAATAAAGAAATCAGCGTGAATCTAAACGTGAAGCAGTCCATCCCCGTTAACCCTTGCACCCACAAACTCTCCTTCAATCTCCACTCAAACACTACAAAAAAAAGGGTCTTTAGCGTCGAAATTTTTCGACGCTAAAGTACAAATTTTTGACGCTAAAGGTTATTAGCGTCGAAAATTTTCGACGCTAATTTTCGACGTTAAAACTTGGACGAGAAAGACAATTAGCGTCGAAATAAAAAATTTCGACGCTAAAGTATAATATTTTGCGTCAAAAATATTTCGACGTTAAAACATGTATTTGGCGACGAATAATTTCGACGCCAAAAAGTTGATCTTTAGCGTCGAAATATTCGACGCTAAATGTGATATAATATTAAAAAATATATATCATTTTATTACCTTTAGCGTCGAATATTTCGACGCTAAAAAGGTATAAGAATATTATTATTACAAATTAATCTCAAACTAATTTCATTACAAAAGTAATTAAATTTGTTATAAAAATTATTACAAATTTGTTACTAAAAATTTATAATAATGACATTTTTATTGATAAAAACTAAAATTACAAATTTTATCACAATAACAAAATATAAAATGATATTTTTATTGATATAAAACTAAAATTACAAAATTTATCACAACAAAAAAATATAAAATGATAAAATACATTTTCCATCTTCACTTCATTTTCTTCATTATCATCATTTTCACCATTTCTTCATCTTCATATTCCCCTACAAAAATAAATAAATAAATATTAGATGTGAATATAAAATACAAAACAAACAAACAAACAAAACATTTAAGGAAAAATAAATTTAGAGAGGAAATAAGAGTATGAGAGAAAGAAAGTGATAATAGAAGAAATGAAAGAGCAAATGAATTATAGGCAAAAAAAAAAACCTTTAGCGACGAAAAGGATTTCGTCGCTAAAAATCCTCAAATAGCGGGAATTTTTCCGCCAAAATTTTGATCTTTAGCGTCGAAATATTTGACTTTTAGCGTCGAATATTCGTCGCTAAATGTCAAAATTTAAATTTAATTTATTAGGCGGTAAATTCAATTTTTTAAGGGAAATTCGAAAATTTTAAAATAACTTTTAGCGTCGAAATTTAGATTCGACGCTAAATGTTGTACCTTTAGCGTCGAATCTAAATTCGACGCTAAAGGTTGAACCTTTAGCGTCGAATGTTTTGACTTTTAGCGTCGAAAATTAGTCGCTAAATGTCAAAATTTAAATTTGAATTTATTAGTCGATAAATTCAAATTTTTTAAGGGGGAATTCGAAAAATTAAAATTAAACTTTAGCGTCGAAATTTAGATTCGACGCTAAAGGTTGAACATTTAGCGTCCAAATAATATTTCGACGCTAAAGGTTGAACTTTTAGCGTCCAAAAATTTCGACGCTAAAGGTTCATCCTTTAGCGTCTAAATAATTTTTTGTCGCTAAATGATGGAACATTTAGCGTCGAAATAGAAATTCGACGCTAAATAATCAATCATTGGCGTCAAATAATTATTTCGACACTAAAAGATAAACTTTAGCGACGAATCTAATTTCGACGCTAAAGAGTTTATTGGCGTCGAAAAAATTTCGACGCTAAATGTTTGGACGCTAAAGGTCTATTTTGTTGTAGTGAAATAACACCAAAAATCCCTTCAAAAACTGACAAATACAAATCAACAAAAAGCCACCCAAGCCGTGAACGACAAATCAAAAAGAAAACACCAAATAACAAATCAACCGAAATAAACCAGTGACAAAAAAACAGCCCCCTGACCGAAACAAACAATAACACATAACCCTACCACCAACCCCAAAACCGAGAAGAAATTAACCCTGCAGTCCAAAAAACATAACCAAAACAGTCCAGAAAACTGTCCAAACCAGTCCCAAACCAGTCCCAAAACTGTCCAAATCATCCCAAACAACAGTCCAAAAATAGAGAAAAACAGCGAGGGAAAACAGTGAAACATCGAGCGGAAATAGCAAACCAGCGAACCAGAAAAAGAGCGAAGTGTTAACCCTTCCGGCGACGTCCCAACGCACTCTCGAGAAGCGACTTAAAAGGTAAGACCTGAGGGCACCCTTTGTTATATTTTATTTTGTCGTCATGGAAACGGCATACTTGGTTGGACGTGGAATACGTCTAACCGGATATGCGAAATCCTACATTGAAAACGGTCAAATTATTTGGTCACATATTTATTATTCCACATTTATTTCGTGTTATTTGTCTTTTTATTATTTCATATTTAATTTACATTTATTGTTGTTTTATTATTCCGCATTTATTTTGTGTTATTTACCTTCCTTGTTATTTCGCATATTTGTCTCTTCGGTTATTTATTGTTATATACATCATCATATTTCATGTATGTCAACATTTGGTTAATGATTGCGTTGTATTAATGGTTGCGTGTTATCCCTTGCGGTATATCGGATGGAAACCCAGACATAAATTTTGTAGCCGAATCCGAATGGAAGGTAGTGCGGTCTGTACATGGGATACAACTCCACGTACCGCTTGAGAAACACTCATGCATGTGTTTATGTCACTATAGATGCCGTTTTTGTAATTTCGTTCGAACGCGTTCCCGAACGCCACACGAACGTATGCATTCTGCCTCACTCCGTTCGAACGCGTTTACAAACGCTACTCGAACGCATGCATTCGGCCTTACCCCGTTCGAACGCGTTTCCGAACGCTACTCGAACGCATGCATTATGTCTTGTCATGCTTCACATCTCATCCTGTTCGAACGTGTTTCCGAACGCTACACGAACGTGTGCATTCTGCCTCACTCCGTTCGAACGTGTTTCCGAACGCTACACGAACATGCATACAGTAAACATACCCTTTTTCTATCATATTTTATGCATGTTTGCCTCTTTGGTTATTCATTTATGCTTCATGTGCTTAATTATCTGCTATCATTATTAACACTTCTATTGTCATTGTCGCACTTCTCTGATTAATATGCTTTTAGAATAATACATTTGCTTTCATTTTTATTTACGTCTATGGGTGTGCAAACTTGTGTGTTGATTAAATTATCTTGCATGTGTTTCATAAGACTTGGTTATACTATTGCATAAATCCTTTCATTACAATTGGAATAAGTAAGGGACTATTCCAAACCCAACGGTTTGAGGTATTCCCTTGCGAGGGGTGAGTGCGGCCTTAAATCATTTCCTAATTCACACAGGGTGGCGACTACATTTATTCTCCGGTTTAGTCCCCCGCGGGCTACTCCATACTCCCGATCGGACCGCGAGCCCGGACAGCGTCGCACACCTCTGTACTATGTCTACACCGGGCTTATTAAAGCCCGGCCCAAGCCCGGCCCGTTGCCATCCCTAGTCTCATCTCTTGCAAGCGGCAAGCCAAACAAGCCTTGGTACTTGAATTTCCTTGCAATTTTTTTTTTCATTTCCAAATTGAAAAAGAAAGAAGAAAAATGGAGTTTTGCACTTAACACACAAAGTTTCTGCTGATCTTATACTCTTATTGGGGCTTTACTCATTTGGGTTTCTGGATTTTAAGTCAAAAAATTCAAATTTTGGCGACTGAGTTTTGGTTAGCGGACAAGCGTAGTGTAGCTGCTAAGAAGAATTTCTTATGCATGTGTTCTTTTGCAACACGTTTACATATGAATTATTTCAAAACTATAAGCTCATTTCAGAAAAATTATTACTTATGAAAATTTTACTTGGGATGCTGCCCTACTATGTACTATGTGAAAATCATTAGTTGTTTATGTATTGCTTTGAAAAAGTTCATGTGAATCGAATGTGACAATCACTTCTACCAATTGGAAAATACAATTAATAAAGCCATTAATTGTACTGTTAAAAAAATGAATGATATTTAAAGAATGGACAAAAGTATTGGACAATTATGACCCATAGCGTCACTATTTGTACAGATCATGGTGTTGTTGTAAAAATTAACTATGTGACAAAGGAGATTGCACTCTTATCATTTATGATTAGATCACCAAGATATATAAATGATAGGAGGTCCCTGTGATTTGTTCCTGGATTGAGAATGATATGAGACAGTATCAGTCCACGAAGGATAAATCATTAAATATCTCTAGTCAGAGTATTATCGAGATTGGACATCGATTAATACGTAAAAGACTAGTATTACACTTGTGCGCGTTGTGAGGGCACAACAACATAGTTCTCATATATTTGGGTATAGGATACTCATGCAAGTGTAATAGGAGGTTGTGTTTCACCGATGGTACGGGAAACAGCTTCGCTCTGGATAAGACCCCCTCAAAATTCCATTGGTAGTATGACTATGTGTCTATGGAAGTCCGAAATCAGGGTAGGTGCATATGGTCTTAACCTGAGACTTGAACTGCTAATACTTGCGACAATCAATATACTTTCGTTGCGGTCGTCCAGGGATTTAACAGGCTCTGTGTACGCCTATGCTGGGTATATTGAGAATCGTAGTGTGTTGGGTGTGATGTCAAGACGGAAGTGTCACTCCAGTCATATGAAGTTGATGATCGCGCAAGGATACAAAACTGGTTCTCTATAAAGGTTGCAATCGTCGGGATAATATGACTTGGTCATGATTATCTGATATTAAAGAGACTAGTTGCTTTAATCCGATATATGCTTCGTATGAGGCAGACACTGTACCAGCCCCAGGCCTTGCATGTGATCATCCGATACTGGACAGAAATACGCAATACTACGTATACTACGCCTGATATAGATCCTTTATTCCTGTAAGGATATTTCTGGAGAATTGGGTAGGCATGACGCTTTGCTAGAAGCCAACCTTGTCTTGTAAATCGGTAAAACGTAGTACTTGGTACTTACGTGTTCGGATAGTCCGACGACCGAATTTACTGCCAACATATCCGGGGATCTCATGGGTCGTTTCCCAAAGATTCACCAATGACGTATGACTCGCACTTTTAATTAATCTGGGATTAATAAGAAGAGAGAGAAAATTAATCTGGGATTAATTGCGGAGATATTTTATCTGGGATAAAATATCATTTAAAGAGAGATAACGATTAATTTGGAATTAATCGATTAATTAATATATTTGATATATTAAACGAAATTAGATTTCGACGCGGAATTAAAATTAGATTTTAATTCGGGCGAACGAGTTAATTTAGAATTAATTCGTTAGCGATGTGAATAGTGACTTCGCTAGGCGTAATCATTTAAATTACGACGCAACAGAAAATTCGTTAATTTGGAATTAGCGAACCCGAGCCCGGGATTATTTGCGAGCGCATTTGCATTTCGAATTCAAGTGCGGCACGCAAGTCAAATCAAGTTTCAAATCATTAGTCGCATCAAGCGTCAAATCACTTGTCACTTTGAGTGATGTGACTTGACAACTTGATGGATAGATGTGACTTGATGGATTGGTTGTTGGCATTTATTGATTGACTTTTTGAAAGCAAAAATAAGGAAATGAATTTGGAAAATCATTTTAAGTGTATTTGATACACTTTTCCACCAACCATCTCACATCTCTCTCTTCCTCACTTCTCCCTCTCATTCTCGCCCAAGAGGGCTGTTCTCGTTATGGTTTGCTGGAAAACCATTGAGCAAAAAGGGAAGCCAAAAGTGCATGATTTTGTGGCAAAATCAAGAGAGCTAGCACTCCGAGAGACATGTGAAGGTGATAGGGAAGTCCACCCATGAGCCGGGAAACATTTGACGAAGCTTGGAGCTTGTTCATGGACCTCCAATGGCAGAAAATGAGGAGCAAAATGCAGCCCACTGCCGCACAAACCAATGAGCAGATTTTCAGTTTTTGTTGCCTCAAGCGTCGCTCAACCGATCGATGTGAGTATTCCGCGACTTCCTCGAATGTATTCACACATGTTCATGCTTGTTTATTGATCTTGGGATGCTTAGAAACTCCAACAAAAAGATGCTTGAATTTGAAGATTTTTAAACTAAATGGCTTTTAGCAAAAGCATATTGAGCAGAGTTGGGTCCTTTAAGTAGTGAGTTTCAAATTCCTCCCATTATTTGTGTTGGACAATTATGACCCATAACATCACTATTTGTACAAAATATGGTGTTGTACAAATTAACTATGTGACAAAGGAAATTGCTCTTTATCATTTGTAATTGGATTACCTGGATATGTAAATGATAAAAGTCCATATGATTAGTACTTGATTAATAAGATATGAGACAGTGTTAATCCACTAAGGTTTAATCATTAAATATCCATAGTCGTAGTATTATCGAGACTGGACATCGATAATGCGGAATAGGCTAGTATTACACTTGTGCGTGTTATGGAAGCGTAACGGCATAGTTCTCATAAATTTGGGTATTGGATACTCATGCAAGTGTAATATGAGGTTCTGTTTACCGATGGTACGGAAACAGCTTCGCTCTAGATAGACCCATCAGAATCTCATTGGTAGTATGACTATGTGTCTATGAGAATCTGAATCAGGGTAGGTGTATTTGGTCTTAACCTGAGACTTGCATCGCTAATACTTGCGACAATCAGTATACTTTGGTTTTGGTCGTCCGGGGCTTTAACAGGTTTTGTGTACGCCTCTTCTGGGTATACTGAGAATCGTAGTGTATTGGGTGTGATGTCTAGATGGAAGTGTTGGTTTCTATTAAGGTCCCAAGATCATAAACAAGCATGAAATATGTGCGAATACATATCAACGAAGTTGCGGAATACTCACATCGATCGGTTGAGCGACGCGCGACGAACAAAAACTGAAAACTGCTCACTGTGAACTGCGGCAGTGGACTGCTCCAAGCTCACTATTTTGGCGTCAATGGTTGTCCTTCGTCAAGCTCCAAGCTTCGTCGAATGGTTCCCGGCTCATGGGTGGTGACAAGAACTCACTTGGGTTGGAAACCAAGCAAACCCCCAAGCATCTTTCTCAAAACCCCAAGAACTTTGAATACTGATTTTGTAGGAACAAAACCCATCCAAGATCAGCCCCTAACCACCATGAAACGCACGTCCATGATAACCACAAGCATGAAATCAGATTGTATTTTGCTAGCAATGGAGACGCCACTAAGTTGCCAAGCTTAGATAAGTCAATTTGAACTTGAAAAGGGGAATCCCTCCCTCAACAAGGTTTTGGCCATAGCCATGGAAAGCTCAAGCTTTTCTCTCTTTCAAAATTCTGTATATTACGTTTTTTTTTCCAAAAATACAAAGAAGAGTCATATAATAAGGGCTACAAAAGGGTAAAAAGGCTAAAATGACCCTAGAGCTAAAATTACCAAAAGCCCTAAGTCAAGCACCTCAACCACGACCATTAAGGTCCTTTTGCACCTAAATAAACTTAAAACAAAGATTAGAAGCTAATCTCACTTAAGCTAATTAAGGTGCTTACATGCTATAGTAAATTGACGTGCTTCCGGCTAAGTACAAATCTAAGCATAATTAAGCCTAATGGTATAGTCAACCATGCTAATTACATCATAAATAAAGTCAAAATGTCGAGCACAAATGATAAAAATGCCCCCATTTGGCCGAATTCAACATAGTCCCAAAATGGGTGAAATCGGGTCAAAAGGGTGCTGGTGCTGAAGCTGCTCTGCTATGCTTCAGTCTGAGCTGATTTGGGTCAAATGAAATAGCTTGGGGACCTCTCTGGTTATGCCCATATGTGTCTCTGGTGTGCACTTGACTTGGTTGCTGCAACTGGTCACATAGCTCTAAGCTAGTCCCGCAAAGGCCTCTCTGATCTTCTTTGCTCTTTGACGTGTGATTGGACCTGTTGGCAACTGCATGGGTTCCTCTAAGTTGTTAGCTGCATCCTGTAATGTCTCTGGTGTGGTTGGACTCATGTCATTCCCTCATTGTTGAAAAGGATTCGACCTCGAATCTGAACTTGCATCAAAATGAGTTAAGTCAGAAACATTAAAAGTAGTAGATACGTTGTACTTACCTTGCAAATCCAGCTTATATGCATTGTCATTGATCCTTTCCAAGACTTGAAAAGGTCCATCTCCTCTCGATTGTAGCTTGGATCTTTTCCTCTTGCATATAAAGCCACACCCAATTGCCGGGGTCAAACAAAATGCGTTGGAAACCTATTATTCTCACCAACTCTGCCTTTCCCTTATCATTCATACTCCCAAGCTTAATAAGAATCAAAGATAATAAATCCATAGGAGTTAAAGAATTAGAATCATAATTAATCTCATAAGGCAAGTAAAAACTAGAAGGATGAATGCATCTATTATATGCAAACTCTGGCCCCGCTATTGCGTCTGTGATCTTCTTAGCTCTTTGGCGTGTGATTGGGCCTGGTTGCAATTGCAAAGGCTCTAATGTTCCTTGGGTGACTGCATTCATGTCAAATGTTGTCCCTTGGATCATGTCATTCTTTTTTTGGATAAGGATGTCATTCTCCCTCTCTTGAAATAGATTCGTCCTCGAATCCGAACCCGGATCATAGATAGTTATGACAAAATCAATTGGACGATGATATTGAAATATAAAAGAATCATACTTGACCACTTGTACCTGCGATGAAAAAGCATAAACAATAGAGAAAATGTTATGGAAAAACTTCACTACCACATCTACTTTCTTTTCACCAGCTCTCACAGCTTCATCATCACTCATGGCCACTATCTCAACCATACTTGCAAAGACCTCCTCACACACCTGGTCAACTTCACTATGTTTTTCAACCTCAAAGCACACTACCTCACAAGTGTTTACTCCCTCAATGCTCACGGTCTCACAAGCATTTTCACTCACCGTGTCACTTATAACACAATTCACAACATTCAAGGCCTCACAAGTGTTTTCATTCGCTATGCACTCAACATCACAAGTGCTTCTCACTTCATTACAAACAACTTTAATAGTTTTTGGTTGTTGAGTACTCTCTTCATTCACTGCATATTTAGTTACCTTCCAAGTCTTTTTCCATTTCTCATAAGATCTTCTATAATCACTCATAATATCTTGGATATCACTTTTGAAAGTATCCAAAACCTCGATCTTATCATCAATAGTTAAACTTGGACCTGCCATCTCAACACTAAACAAACATATCAGAAATAATAAAAAGCAAAACAAATATGTAAATCCTCACAATCTCACGTGTTTACACTCGAATGATCACTCCACTCGTGTTTGCACTCTATTGGCTTTTACCCGATGTTGTGCTCACAATCACTGCCTTTTACCACTCTTGAGTTCTTCCTCAATTCAATTACAAATCAACTCAATTCCCAGAATGGTCAACTAAGGTGTAGTCCACAAGCTAGCAGAAACACAAAGAACCAATAACGTATATAGTGCAGGTGGAATAATGCGAATAAGAATAATAATCACGAAGACTCAATCAAAGAGACTTAAGCTAGAGTGCACGGAATAAGAAAAAAGACGAGTTAGCTAAATGCGCAAACAAACAAGCAAGCACTCAATGTGACAATTAGCCAATCTTGTGATCACTCGCTATTGTTTTTGTCTCACTCTTTTCTTTTCTTTTCTTTTTTTTCCTCTTTTTTTTTTAACTCTTTTTTTTCACTCTTTTCTTTTGTCTCTCACACTCAAAGTGTATACAAAGCCAATGAAATACAATGCAAATAACAAGATTACCACATTCGGTAATTTTCAAGTTATATATCCTTAGCACTTGCAATACATGTAAATACAACTCAAATGGCAATGTAACTCATATAATCAATTCGGCAATGTGGTAATGTCTACCTTTCAACTTGCAAATGAGTATAAATGATCTAGTTACAATGTAACTAACTCAATTTCCAATTCAGCCAAGTCAAATTACAAGCTAAGTAAATAGTTTTTGTAAGCAACTAGGTGATGCAGCTACTTGCCTCTTCAAGCACCTTAAAAACAAATGATTACACACAAGTTCCCATGTCAAGCTAATGATGAATTTATTGCCTCTTCACTTATAATAACAATATTTCAAGAGGTGGCAAGTGATACTTGCTTGGATACACACGAATTTAGTGCAAATTTGTTGCACTCAACCTTGCTTCACTTGATTCTTCAACATTAACAACACAAATCAGCAAGATAACAATGATACAACTCACTCCAATCACCAAATTTGGTGCATTCAGATTTGTTTCATCAATTACACATTCACATTCATCAATAATGCACTCAATCTTTCTTTCTTTTCACTAAAACTCACAAGATTGTGCTAACTTCACAAGAATGCAAACAAGTAAGCTCACGTAAATGCCAAGATGAATGATGTCAATTCTGATTTTTGCAAAGTTGATATGAATAATACCTATGGAAACAACTCTAATTGCATGTATTCAACAATAGCAAGACAAGATATATCAATAAATCTCACTAGGTCGAATCTGATCTGATTCTTTTTTTTTTTTGATTTTTGAAACTAATAACTTAATAACAATGTTAAACACGTCCTAGTAACATAAAATTAACAACTAAACACTTGATTGAAGCAAAGAAAACAAAAGCCCCAATTTTGACCTAAGTAGCCAAAGCTTAACTCAAAGAAATACTCAAAATTAGCACAAACTACTAAAGGACAGATTGTTATTCATGCAACAAGGATCACAAATATGCAAGAAACAACAAAGAACACACAAGAACACCAATGGCCGAAACTTGAGGACAAATTCCTTAATGGCCGAAATCAACAACAACAACAAAAACAAAGATGAATACAAGATTAAACAACACAAAGGATAGGAAATCAGACCTCAGAACCCTAAGCTCATGATACCAAATGACAAGAACTCACTTGGGTTGGAAACCAAGCAAACCCCCAAGCATCTTTCTCAAAACCCCAAGAACTTTGAATACTGATTTTGTAGGAACAAAACCCATCCAAGATCAGCCCCTAACCACCATGAAACGCACGTCCATGATAACCACAAGCATGAAATCAGATTGTATTTTGCTAGCAATGGAGACGCCACTAAGTTGCCAAGCTTAGATAAGTCAATTTGAACTTGAAAAGGGGAATCCCTCCCTCAACAAGGTTTTGGCCATAGCCATGGAAAGCTCAAGCTTTTCTCTCTTTCAAAATTCTGTATATTACGTTTTTTTTTCCAAAAATACAAAGAAGAGTCATATAATAAGGGCTACAAAAGGGTAAAAAGGCTAAAATGACCCTAGAGCTAAAATTACCAAAAGCCCTAAGTCAAGCACCTAAACCACGACCATTAAGGTCCTTTTGCACCTAAATAAACTTAAAACAAAGATTAGAAGCTAATCTCACTTAAGCTAATTAAGGTGCTTACATGCTATAGTAAATTGACGTGCTTCCGGCTAAGTACAAATCTAAGCATAATTAAGCCTAATGGTATAGTCAACCATGCTAATTACATCATAAATAAAGTCAAAATGTCGAGCACAAATGATAAAAATGCCCCCATTTGGCCGAATTCAACATAGTCCCAAAATGGGTGAAATCGGGTCAAAAGGGTGCTGGTGCTGAAGCTGCTCTGCTATGCTTCAGTCTGAGCTGATTTGGGTCAAATGAAATAGCTTGGGGACCTCTCTGGTTATGCCCATATGTGTCTCTGGTGTGCACTTGACTTGGTTGCTGCAACTGGTCACATAGCTAAGCTAGCTAGTCCCGCAAAGGCCTCTCTGATCTTCTTTGCTCTTTGACGTGTGATTGGACCTGTTGGCAACTGCATGGGTTCCTCTAAGTTGTTAGCTGCATCCTGTAATGTCTCTGGTGTGGTTGGACTCATGTCAGGTGGACTTCCCTATCACCTTCGCATGTCTCGTAAGTGTGCTAGCACTTGTGATTTTGCCACAAAATCCCACTCTTGCTTCCCTTCACTGCTCGGCAGTGAGCAAACCAGAGGAGAGAAAAATAGCCCACTTGGGCGTGTAAAGAGAGAAGAAGAAGGAGAGTTGTGTCTTAAAAAATTGGTAAATGATTTAATCAAAACATAAACACAATTTTTGGCTTTCAAAAGTCAAACAATCAAAGCCTTCAACCACTCCAACAACTCACATCACTCACATCACTCAATCAAGTGACAACTTGTCACATCACTCAAAGTGACATTTGATTTGACGCTTGATGTGACTAATGATTTGACGCTTGATGTGACTTGCGTGCCGCACTCGAATTCGAAATGCGAATGCACTCGCAAATAATCTCGGGCTCGGGTTTGCTAATTCCAAATTAACGAATTTTCCGTTGCTACGTAATTAAATCTAATTTAATTAAATAATCATGCCTAGCATAATTACTATTCACGTCGCTAACGAATTAATTCTAAATTAATTCGTTCGCCCGAATTAAAATCTAATTTTAATTCCGCGTCGAAATCCAATTTCGTTTAATATATCGAATATATTAATTTATCTATTAATTCCAAATTAATCGTTCTCTCTCTTTAAATGATATTTTATCCCAGATAAAATATCTCCGCAATTAATCCCAGATTAATTTTCTCTCTCTTCTAATTAATCCCAGATTAATTTAGAGTGCGAGTCATACGTCATCGGTGAATCTTTGGGAAGCGACCCATGAGATCCCCGGGTATGTTGGTAGTAAATTCGGTCGTCGGACTATCCGAACACGTAAGTACCAAGTACTACATTTATACCGATTTACAAGACAAGGTTGGCCTCTAGCAAAGCGCCATGCCTACCCAATTCTCCGGAAATATCCTTACAGAAATAAAGATCTATATCAGGCGTAGTATACATAGTATTGTGTATGTCTGTCCAGTATCGAATGATCACTTGCTAGGCCTGGGGCTGGAATTGTGTCTACCTCGTACGAATCACATGTCGGATGTCTGGTAACTAGTCTCTATAATCGGATAAACATGACCTTGTCATTTTATCCCGATGACTGCAGTACTTAAGAGTACTAGTACCGTATCCTACGTGACCATCATCTCCATATGACTGGAGTGACACTTCCGTCTTGACATCACACCCAACACACTACGATTTTCAATATACCCAGCATTGGCGTACACAGAACCTGTTAAGGCCCTGGACGACCGCAACCAAAGTATATTGATTGTCCCAAATATTAGCGGTGCAAGTCTCAGGTTAAGACCAAATACACCTACCCTGATTTCAGACTTCCATAGACACATAGTCATACTACCAATGGAATTCCATGGGGGTCTATCCAGAGCGAAGCTATTTCCCGTACCATCGGTAAAACACAACCTCCTATTACACTTGTATGAGTATCCTATACCCAAATATATGAGAACTATGCCGTTATGCCGTCATAACGCGCACAAGTGTAATACTAGTCTTTTACGCATTTATCGATGTCCAATCTCAACAATGCTCTGACTAGGGATATTAAATGATTTATCCTTCGTGGATTGATACTGTCTCATATCATTCTCCGTCCAGGAATAAATCATAAGGACCTCTCATCATTTATACATCTAGGTGATCTAATCACAAATGATAAGAGTGCAATCTCCTTTGTCACATAGTTAATTTATACAACAACACCATGATCTGTACAAATAGTGACGCTATGGGTCATAATTGTCCAACAAGAAGTATCACTTTAGTCATATGGAGATGATGATCATGCAGGGATACAGAACTGGTACTCTAAGTGCTATAACCATCGGGGAAGTATGACTAGGTCATGACTTTCCGATCATAAAGAGACTAGTTGCTAGTGATCCGATCTATGCTTCGTACGAGGCAGACACAACTCCAGCCTCAGGCCTAGCATGTGACATCCGATACTGGATCGTTATACGCAATACTACGTATACTACGCCTGACAAAGATCTTGTATTCCGTAGAAGAATATTTCTGGAGAATTGGGTAGGCACGGTGCTTTGCTGGAAGCTAACCATGTCTTGTAAATCGGTAAGTACGTGGTACCGGGTACGCACGTGTTCGGATAGTCCGATGACCATATTTACTGCCAACATATCCAGGGATCTCTTGGGTCGCATCCCAAAGATTCACCGATGATATTTGACTCGAATAGTGTTAATCTGAGATTAATTAAAAGAGAGAAAATTAATCTGGGATTAATTACGGTAATAATTAATCTGGGATTAATTATCAGAGAAAGAATTAAGAATTAATCTGGGATTAATTGCGTCGAGAATTTATCTAGGATTAAATTTGTCGAGAGGAGAGAACGTGATTAATTTGGAATTATTCGGTAAAATAAATTTAATAGTTAAATTAGATTTTACTATTTAATTTATTTAATTGGCTAAAATAATATATTAGATATATTAAATGAAATCGGATTTCAACGCGAAATTAAATTGGATTTTAATTCTAGCGAACGAATTAATTTGGAATTAATTCGTAAGCGACTTTAATAATAATTTTGTGAGGCATAATTATTTAATTAAATTAGATTTAATTACGTCGCGACGGAAAATTCGTTTAGTCGGATTAAACGAACCGGGCCCAAAAGTGTGTTGTGTAAGTAATTTGAATTTTGAATTTTGAATTCAATGAGGTGGGACCCACTTACATACATCATCTAGTCATTTGTTGATGGAAGTTGTTGGGACAATTTAAATTGGATTTACTAACCCATCACACCTACCAACAAGCTTATTCTAGGGTAATAATCGGCCAAGCTATAGATTTTAGGGAAAATTAATCTAATCAATTTTTCACAAAATCAATGATGCAAAAATCCAATTAAACATCATATAAACTCAACAACTGGATGTGTTAAATAGCATGATAGAAATATTGAATGTTGATTTAATTGGATTGAAATCAAATTGAATGTTTTTTTTTATTGCTATTGCCGTGAGTTATGCATGTTATTGGAAGATTGATTTTGATTAATTTGTTTTGGACATGAATTAGAAGTTAACCATGATTAATTAGATTAATTGGTGTTTGGGAAATACTAGATTAATTAATTAATTATGTTAATTACACTTGAAATGGATTAATATGTAATTTAGAATGTTATATTAATCTAATTGTTGTAATTGGGCTTAATGGGCTTGGTTGTGCCAAGTTTGGTTTAGGACAATTGGTTGGAATTGGGCCTAAAACCATTTCCATAAAATCCAAATATAACATTTGGGCCTTTAAAAATTTAATTGGGCCTAATGGGTCAAAATTGATTTTATGGCATAAGAGTGATTCCTTATTGGGCCTTGGCCTCTTAGGTTTGATCCATAATGGCCAAAGCCCATGCCTAAAGAATTAATTAAAAGCTCATTGGACTTTAATTAAAAAGTATTGGATACTAATTGGGCCTTTGAGACCCATGTAGATTGGATTTGGAATCCAAGTCTAAAAGGCACTTTTAAAAGTGTAATTATTTAATTTGGAATTAAATATGAATTAGTATTGAATATAATTTAAATTGGATTTAAAATTATATTTCGATATAATTCAAGAATACGTACTTTGAGTATTTATTCTTAAACGAGTTGGACTCGCGCAAATTAAATCGTTGTTTGAACATTGGATGGTCATTAATTCAAAGATTAATTAATTGGATTAGATTGATTGGATAACATGATTTATGTGAATACTTGGATGTATTATATGAATAATGTATATCAGATGGATATTAGAAGGGTGAGGGCAATTTTGGAAATTGTTGTAATAAATTTAGAATTTATTAAATTGAACCTGCGTGTCCAGCCTATTATCTCCTTATCTCATTGTATTTATCTTCTCACCAATTCCCCTCAATATAAATGAGGTTTCTTTAGAAGTATTATGTAATTGGGTAGAAGTAAGAATAATGCTAGCGGGAGAGAGGAAAATGAGAGATTTGTTCTAGGAACAATTTGTATCGTATATCCATCAATATATCATTATTAATTTATTCCGCACCTTATTATGCTTTTAGAATGCATGCTTAAGGGTGTATGATGAGACCTAATCAAAGATAATAAATTGGTTGCCAAATCGCGACAAAAACCCTCATTTTATATTAAGCGTTTTTCCTTCCATTGAGTGATTCTCTCTCAAGATCCAAGATTGACATTGGTTTGTTGGCCAAAGTCAAGACCTTTGTCCATCGCTGATGTGTTTGAATCACGAAAGCTTTGTTCCATATCGTACGTCTTGGGCAAGTTTTGATTTGTTGGCCAAAGTCAAGGTCACTTCTTGTTCATCGACCTCGATTACGAAGCTTTCCCATTGTCAATGGGTCACGCTTAACTGGTTTCATTAAGCTTGCTGAGCCAAAACCAAGGCTTAGTTGATTCAGAGGAAAAAAGGTTAGGAAATATATTGGATATATTTACATATATTGGATATATATTTCGGACTTGGAGGTCCACCTAATCAAGGAATTGGATGAGATCCAATTGATCTTAGAGATCTACCTAATTAAGTTTCATACAACTTGTTGGCCAAAGTCAAGGTTGTGTGTTATTTAACGGGATCCTAGCCTACTAGGAAACTAGGTTTCCCGAGTACTCCACAAATGGTTAGAGGCTCGCCGAAAATAGTGGGAGGCAAGTATTAAATTTGCAATTTCGTTTAAATACTTGCCAATACGCGCTCATTTCATTTTTCGTCATTAATTATTTATAAACATATTAGTTGGACTGATATTCAATTGTTGTTTTAATTAAACAGTTGGACTGTATTCAAACTACTTCATTTGTGGTTGGTTATATAGTTGGACTATAGTAATCAATACATTTGAATGTAACCGATCAATTGTAGTTGATTATATAGTTAGACTATAGTAATCATTACATTTAATTATACCCAAAATCGTTGATTGGATAGTTGGACTATAGCAATCAAGATGACTGAAAGATTAGCGTCAAATGACATAATCCTGGGGAAAATGCTTTAACGGCTTTAATTTTCAGATTGAGAATAGAACCTCACGATAGTCCTGGGAGCTGAGAAGTTATTTTATTTGATAGAGAAACCTTTCGATCCTGAGCCCGGAGTTGAGCAAATAGTAGAACATGAGCTTAGGAAGACTCATTGTGATGATAACTTTAGTGTTCAATCCGTTATGCACAGCCAGAGCTTCTTAAAAAGACATATCCCAAGTTGTCTGCCTAAACTGTGGCAAACGGGGTCACTAAAAGTGTGACTGCCGTATGGACAAGGCAGACATGAAGGAAGTGAAGGCGGGCGAGGCTCCGACTTCATGTATTTTTGTAATAAACATGTTCACTACTGGTATTAAAATTGGATTTTTGATACTGGAGGTGGTACATAAACATATGTACTGATGTGTGGGATCTGCTAATTAGCAGGATACTAACTTCAGGTGAGATCGACCTGCGAGTTGGAAACATGACGAGAGTCGCTGTTTTGACCGTAGAAACCTAAGTTTTGGAACCATCCTTTGGGCATGTACTTAAATTAGGAGACTGTTATAATGTATCTAGTTTGACTAGAAACATTATCTATATATCTAGGTTAACCCGTTGCGGGTATACCTTTATATTGTAAAACACTAAGTGTTTTGTTTATAAAGATGATATTGAGATAAACACATTAGATGTGAATAACAGTATTTATATTTAGAATATATAAATGAATCTCAAACATATAACATGATAAACAAATAGCTCAAATTGAGTGAATCAAATGAGACTTATTTGTGGCATTGTCATTTGAGATGCATTAACAAGACTCGTATATCCATACTTTCGAAGAGTGGATACTTGGACGGATTTGATCATAATTCAAATGATGTCTACAAATCTTGTTTATTAGGCAAAGTGCCTAAAACACCTTGTACATGGTAAAGGTGTACAGGCCACCGATCTGTTAGCCCTCGTTCATAGTGATCTAAGTGGGCCCATATCTAGCCAGGCTAGAGGTGGATATGAATATTTCGTAACCTTCACGGATGTGGCATCGCGTTACGGTTATGTGAAACACAAGTCAGAAATTTTTGATAAATTCAAAGAGTTTGACACGAAGTATAAAAATAGACTAGTAAAAGTATTAAAAACATTACAGTCGGACCATAGTGTAAAATACTTAAACATATGAGTTTCAAGATTACTTGAAAGATTTTAGTATTCTTTCGCAGTGGACTCCTCACGGGACACCTCAATTTGACGGTGTGTCCGAACAGAGAAACCGAACTTTGTTGGACATGGTAAGGTTAATGATGAGTCACTCTGAGCTACCAATTTCCTTCTGAGGATACACATTAAACAGTGCAACACTTATTTTGAATAAGGTTCCATGAAAATATGTTAGACAGACTTCGTATTAGATATGAACAGGAAAAAAATCGGGTTTCTCATTCCTGAAGATTTGGGAATGCTGGGCATACGCTAAATATTTGGATGGTACCAAACTATAAACCAAATCGGATAAGTGCCTATTTATAGGTTGTCCTAGGGAAACCAAAATATAGTACTTATACAACTCACAAGAGAACAATGTAATTGTTGCTCTCCATGCGGTTTTCCTAAGAGGAATTCATATATACAGTGGTAAGTGGGAAGAAAATAAAACTCGATGAAAATCGGAGTAATACTATTCCAGGCACCGAGTCCTCACGGAACACCAACAGTTCATCAGTGATGAAACTGTACCAATAATCTTCGAATACACAAGAACCGCGTAGGTCGGAGAGAGTCAGAAAACAACCTGGGAGTTATGGTTTTCTGATCTCACTCATGTAGATGTCAATCTTATTGAGGAAGACGAACCGGCTACATATGAGGAAGTGATACAAGGTATCGACTCCGTTTTATGGCAAAGTGCCAAGAAGTCCGAAATGGATTCCATGTATACCAACCATGTTTGGATACTAGTTTATGTACCGGAATGCATTGTGTCTATTGGTACTAAATAAGTCTTCAAGGAAGACATACATGGATGGCAACATACAGATGTACACAGCTAGGCTTGTACAGAAAGGTATCGTCAATGACATAGTGTTGATTACGATGAAACTTTTTCACCCGTTGTCATGATTAAATCCATTCGGATAATGCTTGCTATTGCTGCATATTTCGTTTATGAAATATGACAGTTGGACTCCAAAACCGCTTTCCTTAACAGAAACCTTTTGGAGGATGTTTTTATGCAACATCCTGACGATTTTTTCGTGCCAAAACATGCAAACAATGTTTGCAAGTTAAATCAATTCATTTATGGATTGAAGCAAGCATTGCGTTCTTAGAACCAGTGTTTTGATGTAATCATAATGGTATATGATTTAATTCAAAACGAAGATGATTCTTATGTATATAAGAAGGTTAGTAGGAGAGCACTGACAATGAATGTCCTATAAGTTGATGATGTATTGCTTCTTAGCAATAACATTCCCATAATATAATTGGTGAAAGCTTGGATTTCATTAAAATTCTCCATGGAATACCTGGGAGAAATAGGCTTTATTCTAGGAATAAAGATCTACTGGGATAGATCTAGAAAGCTGCTGACACTCTCTCAGTATTCGTACGTTTTGAAATGTATGTGACCTGATGTCTCATATACTTTGAGCATATGTAGACGCAATCAGGCCAATCCAGGTGATGGTCACTAGATTGAAGTAAAGAACATCCTTGAGTATCTTGGATGAACCAATGATGCTTTCTGAGAATATGGGGAAAGGAGAACTTGAGGTGACTGGGTTCACCGATGCAAGTTTCCAAACCGATAAAAACGACTGTAAGTCGTAATAAGGGTACGTATATAGTTTGAATAACAGAATAGTGAGCTGAAAATCTTCCAAGCAAGATACTGTTGCCGAATAAACAACAAGAGCAGAACATTGCTGCAGCTGAGGCAGCAAAAGAAGCATTTTGGATCTATAAATTCCTAATTGGATTAGGAGTAGTTCTGTTAGCAGCTGGGCTGGGCTACATCACAGGCTAAAGAACAACGGTCTCATCAATGATCCAAGTATGTACTTCTACTATTTCATCTGATTCGTGAGATCATACATCGTAGCGATGTGATGATCGAATAAATCGCATTAGATGATAACATTGCAAATCCGCTGACGAAAGTTGTTTCTTAGCTGAAGTTTGAGCGACTCGTACATAGTTCAGGTGTTGGGCATTTGAGTGATTGGTTATAGGTCAAGTGGGAGATTGTTGGACAATTATGACCCATAGCATTACTATTTGTACGTAACATGGTGTTGTACAAATTAACTATGTGACAAAGGAAATTGCTCTTTTATCATTTGTAATTGGATTACCGGGATATGTAAATGATAAAAGTCCATATGATTAGTACTAGATTAATAAGATATGAGACAATGTTAATCCATTAAGGTTTAATCATTAAATATCCCTAGTCGTAGTATTATCGAGACTGTACATCGATAATGCGGAATAGGCTAGTATTACATTTGTGCGTGTTATGGAAGCGTAACGGCATAGTTCTCAGATATTTGGGTATTGGATACCCATGCAAGTGTAATAGGAGGTTCTGTTTACCGATGGTATGAAAACAACTTCGCTCTGGATAGACCCCTCAGAATCCCATTGGTAGTATGACTATGTGTCTATGGGAATCTGAATCAGGGTATGTGTATTTGGTCTTAACCTGAGACTTGCATCGTTAATACTTGCGACAATCAGTATATTTTAGTTTTGGTTATCCGGGGCTTTAACAGGTTCTGCGTACACCTCTTCTGGGTATATTGAGAATCGTAGTGTATTGGGTGTGATGTCAAGATGGAAGTATTGTAGGGGTTTTTAGGGGATGAATCTGGTAACGCAGCGGAAGCGGTGAAAATCCGATTTTCAGATTTCAAAACTTTTTCTCGGATTAATTAAATAAACATATTTATTTAATATTCCAATAATCAAATTATGAAATAAAATTCAATAAATCATATTTAAGTGAATTTACCAAATTACCCTTGCTTTGGTATTTTGTCCATTTTAGTCCGAAATTGATCTAATCAATTTTGAATGATTCTAAATCATTTCTAAGATAAACTTATGATATTCAAAACATCAAAACTCCAAAAACACCAAAATCCCCAAATTCTCACATCAAGGCCGAGAGCCTCACTAAGGTTCCAATTGGAGCACTTTGTCATTTCATGCATCAAAACACATCAAGATGTAATCCAATGAACATGAAACTTTATATGCATCATATACACACACAAATACACAACATATATGAAAATCCCCAAATTTGGAATTGGTCATGAACCCTAATTTTTCAATTTCATCAAATTGGACAAATTAGACCAAATTGGTTAAATCAAATGTTTCAATCATCATTCTTCCATCCAATCCAAGTCTCAACACAATGAAACAACTCAAGATCAAATCTAGGTCATTTAAGAGTGGGTCAACAACTCTAGATTAGCAACATGGTTTCTAAAACCTTAAAAGAAAATTTATTACTACAATAGTTATACACTTCCTTCATTACACATGCTTCACACTTCACCAAAACTTCCATCAACAAAAACCACAAGGAACAAAGAAAGAGACATCCTAAGAATATCATTTATTAAAGCCTAGAACCTAAGGAACAAATTCCTTAATAATAGCAAGTTTGAGAAACTTACTAAATTTCCAAGCCTTTTTGATTTTGTCTTTCTTTTTCTCAAAGTTCCTTTAGCTTCTTCAATGGAGATTTATGTTTTGTGAAATGTATTAGGTTAACCAAATGAAAAGCAAATGAAAACAATTTATACTTGTGTAAATTAGCCTATGGCCGAATTCAACAAGCATGAAATTACAAGTTTTTCATTTCATTTTCATTACAAATGCATTTGTTATCTTAATATAAATATCTAAAACTACTTTATAGATATTTATTTAAGTCAACAATTGCAACTAACATCATTTACTTAATATATCCTAATGTAAGATATTTATATTTTAATTAATTTAATCATTTAACAATTAAATAATTAATTAATTAATCAAATACAAATATATTAAATATATGTATAATATTTACATTAAATATTAAAAACATATATTCATTTAGGATATAAGTCAAATAACTCATTTTGACTATTAATTAATGTGTATTTAAATTAATCAAGTATTAAATGTAAATACACAATAATTAAGCAAATGACTATTTAGTTCTTTTAGCACGTATCTTGCGTTTAACCTTTAAACGACTTTATAAATAATCAATATTATTTATTAATGTTGCTCTAGTGCTCGACGAGTATGTTTCATTATTGAGACTCTCTAGATTCAGGTATATCCGTCACAAAATCTAATTTCGTGTCCATAATCTATCCACTCGTAGATTATGACGATCACGAATAATCTCGCTGAACCATACAGGTCGAGGTCATGGAAAATGTATAATTCCTCCGTCACAGGTATCCGGATAAATCCCAGAGATATAGATGTAAACGTCAAATCTCTATCGGGATTATCCAGTCGACTATTCTATTAGTAATCTCTAAAAGAATATTTAGAACTAGCTTCTAAACTTTACCACGGGCCCATGGTTTTATCTGATTGCTAATCATATGGACTACCTATGCTCTGATACACAGAACTGACGGATCCTATCTTGATACACATAGGACACTCTGAGGATCTGTCTACACCCAACGAACATGCGGAGGTCTGATCTAAATAGATCGGTGACGTGACTGCCGTCTAAGTGTAGAAGATGTCTCATGTGCCCACAATGGCATCTCAAGTCTAAGAATCACAAGTGCTACTCAACCCAAGAAGATTCTTATTGACGCTGGTGTACCATCCATTAAGAATCTTCGGTGAGTCGTTCAGTGTTTATCCGCTATAAACACCTACACGTCTATACTAGTCTCCAAGACTTATGGTTCATTGAGAAACCATTGGAATCATATATTCCAGTATACGACATGTACCGGTCTCAACGGGTTTACTATACTTACCAAGTAGTGTAAACCTTGACCAGGAACTGTCTGAGAATGACAACGTCATGATGCATCTCAATGTCCGTTGCGACGCTTTTGCAACTGTATCATGACTAATCATTCTAGGGTCATTACGTCTTTACCATATAGAAAGATTGATTATATTATAGAAACTGCATATATTATTCATAATAATAATGTTTTACAGAAGTATTCAACAGAAATACAACCGGGAATTGGCGCTCTGAGCACCAACCCCAACAAGTATCACTTCAGTCATATGAAGATGATGATCATGCAGTGATACAGAACTGATACTCTAAGTGGTATAGCCATCGGGGAAGTATGACTAGGTCATGACTTTCCGATCATAAAGAGACTAGTTGCTAGTGATCCGATATATGCTTCGTACGAGGTAGACACAACTCTAGTCCCAAGCCTAGCATGCGACATCTGATACTGGATCGTTATACGCAATACTACGTATACTACGCCTAACAAAGATCTTGTATTCCGTAGAAGATTATTTCTGGAGAATTGGGTAGGCACGGTGCTTTACTAGAAGCCAACCATGTATTGTAAATCGGTAAGTACGTGGTACCAGGTACGCATGTGTTCGGATAGTCCGATGACCGTATTTACTGCCAACATATCCAAGGATCTGTTGGGTCTCATCCCAAAGATTCACCGATGATATTTGACTCGAACAGTATTAATCTGAGATTAATTAAGAGAGAGAAAATTAATATGGGATTAATTACAGCAAGAATTAATCTGAGATTAATTATCAGAGAAAGAATTAAGAATTAATCTGGGATTAATTGCGTCGAGAATTTATCTGGGATTAAATTCGTCGAGAGGAGAGAACGCGATTAATTTGGAATTAATCGGTATAATAAATTTAATAGTTAAATTAGATTTTACTATTTAATTTATTTAATTGGGCTAAAATAATATATTAGATATATTAAATGAAATCGGATTTCAACGCGGAATTAAATTGGATTTTAATTCTAGTGAACGAATTAATTTGGAATTAATTCGTAAGCGACTTTAATAATAATTTTGCGATGCATAATTATTTAATTAAATTATATTTAATTACTTCGCGACAGAAAATTCGTTTAGTCGGATTAAACGAACCGGGCCCAAAAGTGTGTTGTGTAAGTAATTTGAATTTTGAATTCAATGAGGTGTGATCCACTTACATACATCATCTAGTCATTTGTTGATGGAAGTTGTTGGGACAATTTAAATTGGATTTACTCACCTATCACACCTACCAACAAAAGATATACAATTAATGAATTTTAAATTATTCATTATTATTCTCTATTTTCCATTTTGGCGCAGGGGCCATTGATTGCTCTCTGATATTGGCCGAAATCAATATGTTTTGTTTTTCTTTTAGAAAGAAAGGCAATTGGCAAATGGCTTCTTTTTTGAAGAGTCCAAATGGTCTCTGAACTGCGCATTTGGCCAAAAGTTATTTGGCTTCTTTTTGAATAAAGCCACTGACTTCTCTTTCATTTATGCCATGAAAAGCAATTGCTTTCTAATTTTGTATATGCCGATAATACATTTAGCCTTTCTTTTGAAGAATGGCCGAATGGCCACTGCTTTGGCCGAGCCGATTGCTTCCATCTCTCTTGGACGAATTTGCTTTTCCTTGGGAGATAAAATTTGTTCCATTTTGTTCTTGCTAGCACATAAAGGAGTCAAGTGAAGGTGGTAGGGATACTCACCCATGAGCTTGGAAGCTTCAACATCCATGAAAAGTTTTGAACTCAACCGATCAATGTAAGTCTTCCGCAACTTATTTTTGATTTTATTCACACACGAATCACGCTTAGAGATCCCGTGGCATGTCTAGGACACTTACAATTTGTTTATGCATAAAGTTGTAATACGTATAATACATGATTCTTAAAGTGACTAATGATTGTTATTCTTGACCAAAAGTTCAAGATGTTGATGACTGATTTCTATTTTTTAAAGATTTATGGTGTTAATGTTGTCGAGTAGATGAAGAGAGTGTGTAATATTTGTGATAAAATATTTACTTATTACGAGGGTAAGTCTATTGTTGTGAGATGTGAGGTTGTAAGTGGATCTTATTCAACTGTTGTTCATTCTCATCAAACTCAAAGTCGAAGTGTTCTTTTGGATTTGTCCGAGTTTTAAGGGTAGTACATAAAGGAGTCAAGTGAAGGTGGTAGAGATACTCACCCATGAGCTTGGAAGCTTCAACATCCATGAAAAGTTTTGAACTCAACCGATCAATGTAAGTCTTCCGCAACTTATTTTTGATTTTATTCACACAAGAATCACGCTTAGAGATCCCGTGGCATGTCTAGGACACTTACAATTTGTTTATGCATAAAGTTGTAATACGTATAATACATGATTCTTAAAGTGACTAATGATTGTTATTCTTGACCAAAAGTTCAAGATGTTGATGATTTATTTCTATTTTTTAAAGATTTATGGTGTTAATGTTGTCGAGTAGATGAAGAGAGTGTGTAATATTTGTGATAAAATATTTACTTATTACGAGGGTAAGTCTATTGTTGTGAGATGTGAGGTTGTAAGTGGATCTTATTCAACTGTTGTTCATTCTCATCAAACTCAAAGTCGAAGTGTTCTTTTGGATTTGTCCGAGTTTTAAGGGTGTTCATAGGGTCGGGTCAAATAACGACCCGACCCGTGCGGTTTCAAAAAAAATGCAATTTCAGATTGACCCGACCCAACCCAAAAAAATATTTTTTTATTAGTTTTCTAAAAGTTTTATTATTTTTTAAAGTTTTTACTATTATTTCAATTGTTTATTATTTTTTTATCTTGAAATTTTATATATATGACAAGTTTCAGGATATAAAATAGTTAGTATTTATTTCTCATAATAATTAATACATAAAAAAATTATTTTTTTACCGACCTAACCCGATCTACTTAGGTTTTCATACTCAAATTTCAGGTTTGGGTTTATCGACCCAGGTGACCCGACCCGATTGTGTTTCACAAAATTTAAAAAAACCCGACCCGACTCAACCCGTGAAAAACCCTTACCGAGTTTGATTCATTTGCAAGCCAAAATATGCAATCTAAAATATTCAAATCCGACATTGAGAGATACTTAGAAGAGTCACTAGTTGAAAAAACTGCAAACTTTAACTCAATGGAAAATTAACAAAAGCAAATATCCTATTTTGGTTAAGATTGTTAAGGATATCTTAGCTATACCTGTGACAACTATTGCCTGAGAGTCAGTTTTTAGTATTGGGGGTAGATGCTTGAGTCCACATCATAACAGACTTCATCCTGACACATTGGAAGCGATCATGTGCACTCAACTTTGGTTATTGCTGATTGAGGTATATAAATATTTTTTAAAAAATTTATAAATATATATTTTTATTTTTTTAATACTTTATTTTTTATTAGGTGAAATTCCTGAAGAAGAACGAAGACCCACAAGAATTAGAGTAAATTTATTTCTTGTAAAATTATGGGTTTTGAAATTTTTTTTATTAGTTTTGTAGTATGTTATTATTTTAAATATTGAAAGTGTATAATTGTTGAGTGAGGAAAAAAATAGATATATCAAAATTCAAAATTAAACTAATATAATTAATTATTTGAAAATCTTTAGATTTTGGCTAAATCCGGCCTAGCCCAAGCCCATGTGGGTTTAAGTGCAACCCAATCCAGGTCAAAATGTAATTAGGTTTTTCAGGACTTGGACTAAAAAAAAATTAGGGCTTGGACTTGGACGTAACAAAATCCAGTACAATCCATCCAAATGCCCACCCTAGCAGCAAGGCACTACAACAACAAACCCCAGTGTGGAGGTTAAATAATGCATATGTGAACAAATCTCCTGCTTCACAATTCCATGTAACCCTATCAGGCAGCCAAAAGAATGATTTACAAGTAAATGCCTCATCATACCAAAAGCTTTAGACCAGCTTCCAAATCCTCTAGGGTGATGGTACTCAATTCATCAGTGTCTATACAGTCAAAACTCAGCCTAAGATCCAAATTCTCCCTTGCATTGACTAGCATTGGTTCCACTAAACCTCCATTCATCTCCTGGCGCTGCTTTTCAGTTGTTTCTCTATCTACAAGTGCTGCAATTGCATCCATGTTACAAGAAGAATGCAGTTTAAATCCATACAACAAGCTATCCTCTGTTTGATTGTTCATCTTGATATGGAGGATCTTGGCCAACTCTTCAGAATTGAAATCATTGAATTGAAAAAACTTGGTAACTCTTCGGCAGAAGCCTTCATTAGAAGCAATTACACGTTTCATTGGTTCACTATAGCCAGCAAATATGACTATAATTTTTCCACTATCCATAACAGACATTATCTCTTCTAAGGCTTCTATGCCATAATCCTTATCATCTGCTTTTTGCATGGGTATTAATCGATAAGCTTCGTCCACAAAAAGAATTCCCCCCTCAGCTTCATTTATCTGGGAATGCCAGTCCATATATTAGTATGTTTTATATTTATTTCTACCAATTAAAAGTAAACACCTAATTTCAGAAAGCAAATGACGCACCTTTCTTCTAGTCTTTGGACCAGTATGACCAACAAATTCACCAACCAAATCAGTTCGCTGTACTTCAGTTACCCTGTCAGTAGGCAGAATTCCCACCATATATAGTAATCTTCCAAGAATTCGAGCTACCATAGTTTTACCTGTTATCATGTGATTAATCATGTCACTTTGATACTTAACCAAACAAGATATGATGCACGATATACAATTAAACATACATTCCTTCCCTTAATAGCTTTGATGCCTAAAATGAGTATTGAGAAAAAGATAAATAAAAGCATCATATTTGCATCGACATGATGAAGGCATATATTTTGTAGTAGTATTTCCAATAAGAACCAAAAAAAAAAAGAAAACAACATGCTAACAAGAGTACCAAGAGTATAACCATGCGAAACAAAAGTACCAAAATTATGACCCTTTATAAGGTGAAATGCAAACAGCAATACCGCTTAGTCAGCCCCATATCAAGGCTATGAAGATATCATAAAATTCAGATATGAATTTGCATGGTTCTCCTCCAATAACAAAGTTGTACATAGACAATTTTTTAAAGAGGTGACAAATGATAATGAAATCATGAGACAGATTCCTTTAGAAGAAAAAAGCAAGCAGCAAGAAGCAAGAAAACATTAACATGATTCAAAATATAATCAGTTATCATGATTCAAAATATAATCAGCAACCAAGTACCTGTTCCAGGGTTTCCAAGGAATGCCATATGTGGAGTTCTTCTAGCACCTACTTTCAATCCAAGGGCTCTGCGCCTCTCATCCAAAAGCATCCCCTTTGCCCATTTCCGAAGTTGTATCTTCAGCTCATGCAATCCCACAATATTTGATAGTTCATTTTCAAGTCCATCCATCTTAGCTTTTGTTTCACTACATGCTTCAAGTGCTCTTTTCTTTCGCTGCTCTTCACTATGCCTGTGTAATAGCTCACGTAACTTCACACTCCCAGGGCCATTCGAGAGATGATCTAGAGGAGTCTTCCCCTCCTGCAAAAGGTTACACCAACTACGACTACTTAGAATGAACATGAGATTTTTACATTTTAATATACAATTGAGTAATTGCAATCTATAGTACATTGTCCTTAGCACTACAATCAGCATTATACTCAAGCAATGTCTTAACAGTTGAGTAGTCATCAGATCGAATCGAGTACCAGACAGAAAGGTGTAAAGGTGTCATCCCATTCTGCATTTAAAAACAGGAAAATTTAAATAAAATGTTGCACCTCCCATAATCCAGTATAAATTAAAAACTCAAATCAAAAAGGGAAAATATGGAGTTAGAAGAACTCACGTTAGCTTTGGCTTCAATAAAAACACCATGAGCAAGAAGTAACTTTGCAGCTTCATTGCAGCCATTCTTCGCTGCCATGTGCAATGGAGTTTCTCCATACTGTGAAACTAAATAGATAAGTACCCAAAATGTGATCATTTATGATTTAACTATTTAAGCATATCAAGAGGACAGAGGACCTTAGCTAGATTTAAGAAGGAATTATTTTAAAGAGTCATATTATATGAATTGTACTAACCATATTTTGGGCCTCCAACTCAACCTTCTCGCTTCCTGACCATTCAAGCAAAGATTTAACTATTTCAGCCTTGTTATAGCCAGCAGAAACATGAAGAGGTGTCTGTGCCATCTGCAATTCAACCAAGAAAAGAGAATACATTAACTGGAAGTGAAAAACAAACGCTGGTAGCACACAATTTATTCGACAAAAAATTTGCAGAGACAGAGCAATCAAAATAATGCTTTAGAGGGTAATCACAGACAGATTGTAACTGAATGGAATTCACACGAATCCACAAACCACAAAGTTATTCAACTGAACTCATTAATAACTTAGCATTGACCGCTTCCATATTCTTGCTAATTAAATTACAAGCAACAGAAATATAGATTAACAATATCTTTCTGGTTATAATTACAATCTTAACCTCCAAAACTCAGGAACAATGAAAAAAATAACAAAAATGTAAACCCAACAGCACGTCACCAAGTCAGTCATGATAAAGCAATTCAATTATCAAACACCGTTGAGTTCACATTAGATCTAGCAATTGCAATAAATTCGGACCGAATGGATCCAAATTCACACACAGCATAAACTAATTAATGTACTAACAAAGGAATATTATAAAATGAAGTGAATTATCAGCAAGCAAAAGAAGAGAAGATCTTACGACGGGATTTCTTTCATTAAGGAGAGATGGGTTGTCTCGAAGCAGCTTCTGGAAACCATGCAGATCCCCAGACTGGGAGTAGCCATGAATGGTGTTGGGTTTGGCGGATCTTGATCGTTGATCTTGATGCTTCTGCATCTTCACAGATAAAGAAATTCTTCTTCTCTACTGAAAAGATAGATTTTGTTATTCAAAGGATTTTCTTGTTGAATCTTTGGCTGTCAGTGAAGGAAACTTCTGTGCAGAACTGCTTCTGCTTAAATGTCCCTCCAGCCTCAATGACTAAAATATCCCTTCATTAGTGTTTTGTTTTTTGTTTTTTGTTTTTTTTTTTTTGTATTATTATTGTCCACGTGGAACATGCGCTGTTTGGTCTCTGACTTTCAATTATAAAAAAAACTAGGATAGTGCTCGTATTTTGTGTAGGTTGAACACATCTTTAACTATAATTTTATATCGTAACAAAAATCTTAATACTATTTTAAGTATTGATCTTATAAATGATCTGGATCTTGTTAATTTTATAATTTAAATAAGATAATTAGAGTATTTACACTTAATATCTATATTATAAAGAACGATAGTGTGAGGGAAAGAGAATGTAACGAATGGTTAAGATTAAGAGATATAATGTGTCCAAAAGCTTATGTTTATGTGACTTGATTGACGGCTCAAATCCTTTCATTATAATCTAATGGCTAATACATAATCATTTCATTGAAAATCCTTTCATTATCATTTCAAATCAAATAACAAAATCATTTCATTATAAAATCTTTTTGAAAATAGCAATTGTAGATTACCAAACAAATCAAAGAACAAAATCCTAAAATCTCTCTGAAAATGACAATGGTAGATCATGCCATAAATTCTGTAACACTGTGTCGTATGCACGAGCAATATCTTTTGTGTGTGTGTGTATATATATCATTTGTTTATCTATTAATTCTCAAACAGTATTTCTAATTCACATTAGAGTTTTTCTCATTTTACTCTCATTTAAAATTATATTCCTACTTATAAATAACTTTGAAAATATTTAATTTTCTTTCGGATGAATTCTAATGTAATGTATTCAATTTAAGCTTAAATTTTCTTATTGAACTTAAAATCTTAACCGTCACTGTGAAAGAGCTAATAATCAAAGTTTTCACTCAGAAACATAACAAAAAACAAAAAATTCATGAAAAACTTATATAAGTAATTGAATGTAAAATAATAAATAACAATAGACCCAAAATTTAAAAAATTTGGCTAGTTTTTGTGGACAACTATATTTATGTCTCTTATTATATTTTAATATTGTAATGGATATTTTATTTTAATTTTATAATTTAATAATAAAAATTTAATTATAGAGATTAGGCGTTAGTATGTTTTTTTTTTTATTTTAATAAAAGGTTACAATATATATTCTTATTATAATAGATAATAAAAAATTAATGATAAAGATTAGGTACCATATATGTTTTTTTTTTAAAAATTTTAATGAGACTTATTTTTATAATTTAATGTAATGATCGGTAATCTCGACTACTGTTTTATTGTGGGACGAGTGTTACATGATATAAATTATATTGGACATATATACACTCATGAAACGATTGTGGGGACAATCGGTAAATTTTTCGAGATTCCGATACGAAATGGTACGATGTTCCACTACGAACAGCCCATGGTATTTGGGCCATAACTTTTCCATACGAACTTTGAGTTTTATGAATTTTATATAGCCAGAAAGCTAAGATCGAGACCTACAACTTCCGCGTTGAATATTTTTCTAAAATCGAATCATAAACAAGACAAAAATCGAAAATTTATGGACTACTACAGTAAATTCGAGAAAGGCCTAGATTGGGCAATGTGGCACAATTCTAACCACTCATCTTATCCCAAAAACCAGCCAATTGCCTTATATAAAGGACAATATTCACTCTCTTCCTCATCAAAAAACGTGAAGAGCAAGAGTGAAAATCCTCTCATATCAATTTCTTCTCTAATCACCATTTTTGAAGCCATTTTAGGTCATTTCAAGCTTCATTGCAAGCATGGTAAGCTTCCTTCCTCTTTATTCCTCTTTTTTTTTTAAAAAAAAAATTGAGCAAAGGAAAAAAAGCCCAAATTCACACCTTGTAAACCCTAAAATTTGGAATTGCTTAATTGACTTTGATTAAGGTGCTTGCATGCATTTTGGAGAGTATCATGATAACATTAACATGAATTGAGGTCTTTGTGAGTGTGTGAATGTGTTGAGAGGGATTGAATATGTTTCTTGTGTATAGAGGTGGATAAATTGGTATATAGAAGTTTGGGATTGAATATGTTTCCTTGAATATTGATGTAGAAGATTGGAGAAGTACCTATGAGAGGGTGTTAGAGTGATGGTATGAGGATTGTTGGGCATTGTCTTTCAGGAGTTTGTTTTAGGCCTTGAAAATAGGCCAGCGTCACGAATCTCGACACCTGACGTCGCGACGCGTCACCAGAAAGTTCTTACTGACTTTGTCTGAACTTATAGGCGTCGCGACATGTAACGAGCAAAGGCTCTGTCTCAGACCTGATCAAGTGAGCATCGCGACGCGCATCAAAGCCTACTCTTTGTCTAGTTCGACTTGCATATACGTCGCGACGCGCCAGACCTGGCTTCGCGATGTGATACATGAAAAGTTTAATTACATTTCAGTTTTGATCCAGGATGTTAAGGACCACCCTAAGAGTTTCATGTTAAGGCACACACACACACGATATGACAAGTCGCAAGCATAACACGTCATGTGGTGTTGATGGATTAATATAATTGAGAAGTTTAGTCTAACCTCGAAACATGTCTCATACCTTATATTCTAATTGAGTTCCTCGATTATAGATCATAGTAAGAACCGCATCATTCTCCGACAAAGCGAAGTAACATCAACTAGATCTTAAAATCTGTGAGTGGACACTCTTTCCTTAAGTTGATTTTCATTATATTATTTTTGATATCAGACTTACATTTCCGTATTTAGGGCGTTAACCGAGTTTACTTTCAGATATGTTTTGGTAAAAGATGATTTGAGAAATGATTTGGAGAAGTGATGATTTTATGATTTCGAGGTATGGGGGAACCCACCTCAGTATGTAACTTGACTCAAATATTGAATTGACGGATCCATATATCGTGTGCACATGCAGTTCAGGACTAGGGATGATAGATGCCCCTAGATCCTAGATTCAAAGTCTGGAGGGTAGCATAGATTCGCACCCTCGGCTCTAGATTTATGTCTTGGGGGACATCGATATGTAACGCCTCAAGACCACCAGATTTCAAGGCTAGGGGGCGGTGATACGTAACGCCCCTAGACCCTTGTTCAGGGTCTGGTAGTAGCATGTTTTGGGGGACGACGATACGTAATACCCCAATGTCATGGATTTGCACTCCTGGCACTAGTTAGATATATGGGGGGATGGTGATACGTAACGCCCCCATGCATCAGGTTTTCAGCAGACTTTCAGATAAAGATTTTCCAGAAACAGATTTTCAGTGACAGTTTTACAGAAAAGATGATTTCAAGAAAGAGTTTTCATAAGATAATATTTTATGAGAGTTTTCAAAGATTTTAGACAAAAGTAGTTTTCGGAAAAGATTTCCAAAAAGAAAGTTGTTTCAAATAAGGAAAGATATTTCAAAAGAAATGACTTGAGATAAATTTAGTTTTAAAACCATGGACCTTTTAAAAAGCATTTGAATTCTTATTTTACTTTAACTGTCCACCCACTTAGATTGTTCAAACGATCTAACCCCTCACTCCCAGTTTTCTTGTTTTGCAGGTTTACCCAGAGGACAAGCTCGGGAGGATGTATACTGATGGCAGTCAATAGGGAGTTGGTCCACCAGGACAAGTCAAAGACATAGTCCAGTTCAGTTAGAGTGAGGAAATGTTATGTATCTTATATGTTATATAGTAAAAATCACATATGTACTGCATTATTAGTGTTGGACAATTATGACCCATATCATTACTATTTGTACAGAACATGATGTTGTTGTATAAATTAACTATGTGACAAAGGAAATTGCCCTTTTATCATTTGTAATTGGATTACCAGGATATATAAATGATAAAAGTCCATATGATTAGTTCCTAATTAATAAGATATGAGACAATATTAATCCACTAAGGTTTAATCATTAAAATATCTCTAGTTGTAGTATTATCGAGATTGGACATCAATAATGCAGAATAGACTAGTATTGCACTTGTGCGCGTTGTGGGAGCATAACGACATAGTTCTCATATATTTAAGTATTTGATACTTATGCAAGTGTAATAGGAGGTTGTGTTTACCGATGGTATGGAAACAGCTTCGCTCTGGATAGACCCCTCAGAATCCCATTGGTAGTATTACTATGTGTCTATGGGAGTCCGAATCAGGGTAGGTGTATTTGGTCTTAACCTGAGACTTGCATCGCTAATACTTGCGACAATCCGTATACTTTAGTTTTGGTCGTCCGGGGCTTTAACAGGTTCTGTGTACGCCTCTTCTAGGTATACTGAGAATCGTAGGGTATTGGGTGTGATGTCAAGATGGAAGTATCACTTCAGTAATATGGAGATGATGATCACGCAGAGATACAGAACTGGTACTCTCTTAAATACTGCAGCTATCGGGATAATATGACAAGGTCATGATTATCCGATTAAAGAGACTAGTTGCTGTTAATCCGATATATGCTTCGTACGGAGCAGACACCCTTCCAGCCCCAGACCTAGAATGTGACATCTGATACTGGATCGTAATACGTGATACTACGTATACTACGCCTGATATAGATTATGTATATTCCATGTTGAATATATTCATGGAGAATTGGGTAGACACGGTGCTTTGCTAGAAGCCAACCATGTCTTGTAAATCGGTAAGAACATGGTACTAGCCTACTAGGTATGCACGTATTCGGATACTCCGATAATCGTATTTACTGCCAACATAGCCAGGGATCTCTTGGGTCGCCTCCCAAAGATTCACCGATGATGTTTGACTCGAACAGATAATTAATCTGGGAATTAATTATGAGAGAGGGAATTAATTTGGGATTAATTACGGCAATAATTAATCTGGGATTAATTAAAAGAGAAAGAATTAATCTGGGATTAATTCCGTCGAGAATTAATCTGAGAATAAATTCGTCGAGAAGAGAGAACGCGATTAATTTAGAATTAATCGGTAAAGTAAATTTAATAGTGAAATTAGATTTTACTATTTAATTTATTTTAATTGGGCTAAAATAATATATTAGATATATTAATTAAAATTAGATTTCAACGCGGAATTAAAATTGGATTTTAATTCAAGCGAAAGAATTAATTTAGAATTAATTCACAAGTGACTTTCGTAATAATTTTGCTAGGCATTATTATTTAATTAAATTGGATTTAATTAAGTCGCAACGGAAAATTCGCTTAATTCGGAATTAAACGAACCCGGGCCCGAGCGAAGTTGCGTATTGGATTGTCCGACTTAAATTTAGAATTCAAGTGGGGCCCACCAACTTACATCAACATGTTTGACATGTGATGGAATTTGGTATTAGTTTGAAAGCTTGGATTGCTTGTTTTATACGCAAACTAAGTCCAACACTCAACTTATTATATAAAGGATGGTCAACTTTAGAAGTTAGATTAGATCACTATTCATCCTCTCCTTTTTTTTCTCTCAAAATACCGAGAGCTTCTTACTCTCTCTAATGGATTTTGCTTTCAAAATCCAAACATGCTAGCACATTAAAGAGTCAAAGTAAGGTGATAGGGAGACTAATCCGAGAGTTTGGAACTCGTCTTCAAGCTCCGAGCTACTACATCCAAAGGAATTTTTGAAAGCCTATATCCGGTCAATGTGAGTATTCCGCAACTCCCTTTGATTTATTCACACACAAATCACAACTTAGAGATCTTGGCATGTTCTAGGAACACTTACAATGGTATCAGAGCCATCTAAGTTTGATTTGAATTTTAGGGTTTATGGACTTTATTTGGGATTTTTGTGTTTAGAACTTGATTTTCCTAAATTGGTTATTGGGTTGTGTTTGAATGATGTTGAATTGGATTTGTGCATTTTCAATTTTGTGAAAAATTTATAGGATTAATTTTCCCCAAAAATTACCCCTTGGCCGAGAATATGAACCCTAGAAGCTCATGGGAATTTGTTTTTGAAATTTGACATATTGGATGTGTTGTTGGCATGAAATGAATCTTAAATGTTGATTTAATTAGATTGAAATCAAATTGGATGTCAATTTTATTGCCAATGCCGTGAGCTAAGTAGCATGGATTAGATTGATTTTGCTTCAATTTATGATGGACATGAATTGGAAATATTAGGCATGATTAATTAGATTAAATTGATGTTTTGGAAACATTAGGTTAATTAATTAATTATGCTAATTACACTTGAATTGAGTTAATTTATAATTTGGAATAATGAATTAATTTAATTTATTGTATTTGGGCTTAATGGGCTTGGTTGGGCCAAGTTTGGTTTAAGATAATTGGTTGAATCCAATTGGGCCTAAAACCATTTCCATAAAGTCCAAATATGACAATTGGGCATTTAAATAATTTAATTGGGCCTAAATTGATTTTTTGGCAAATGGTGATTCCTAATTGGGCCTTGGCATCTTGGGTTTGACCCATAATTGCCAAAGCCCATGCCTAATGAATTAATTGAAAGCCCATTGGACTTTAATTGAATAGTATCAGATACTAGTTGGGCCTTTGAGACCCATAAAGATTGGATTTGGAATCCAAGTCTAAAAGGCATTTTTAAAAAAGGTGTAATTATTTAATTTGGAATTAAGTATGAATTAGTATTGAATATAATTTAAATTGGATTTAAAATTATAGTTCAATATAATTCAAGAATACGTACTTTGAGTACTTAATATTAAACGAGTAAATCAAATCGTTGTTTGAACATTGGATGGTCATTAATCAAAGATTAATTAATTGGATTAGATTGATTGATAATATGCTATGTGTGAATACTTGGATGTATGTATGAATAATGTATATCAGATGGATAATAGAAGAGTGAGGGTAATTTTGGAAATTGTTGTAATAATTTAGAATTATTAAATTGGACCTGCGTGTCCAGCCTATTACCTATTTTCTCATTGTATTTCTCTTCTCACCTATTCCCCTCAATGTAAATGAGGTTTCTTTAGAAGTGTTATGTAATTGGGTAGAAGTAAGAATAATGCTAGCGGGAGAGAGGAAATGGAGAGATTTGTTCTAGGAACAAATTGTTTTATATATCCATCCGCATATCATTATTAATTTTATCGCATCTTATTATGCTTTTAGAATGCATGCTTAAGGGTGTATGATGAGACCTAATCAAAGATAATAAATTGGTTGCCAATTTACGCGAAAAACCCTCAACAAATATTAAGCGATTTCCTTCCATTGTGTGATTCTCTCTCAAGATCCAAGATTGGCACTGGTTTGTTGGCCAAAGTCAAGACCTTTGTCCATTGCGGATGTGTTTGAATCATGAAGGCTTTGTTCCATATTGCATGTCTTGTCCAAGTTGTGATTTGTTGACCAAAGTCAAGATCACTTCTTGTCCATCGACATCGATTACGGAGCTTTCCAAAGTCAATGAGTGACGCTTAACTAGAATCATTAAGCTTGTTGTGCCAAAGCCAAGGCTTAGTTGATTTAGAGGAAAAAGGTTAGGCAATATATCGGATATATTGGCATATATTAGATATATGTTTCGGACTTGGATGTCCACCTACTGGATCTTGGAATTGGATGAGATCCAATTGATCTTAGAGATCTACCTAGTTAAGTTTCATACAACTTGTTGGCCAAAGTCAAGGTTGTGTGCTATTTAACGGGATCCTAGCCCACTAGGAAACTAGGTTTCCCGAGTACTCAACAGAGGGTTTGAGGCTCGCCGAAAAATAGTGGGAGGCAAGTATTAAATTTGCAAATTCGTTTAGATACTTGCCAATACGCGCTCATTTCAATTTTCGTCATTACATGAATATATTAGTTGGACTAATATTTAATTGTTGTTTTAAATTAAATAGTTAGAGTGTATTCAAACTATTTCATTTATAGTCGATTATATAATTGGATTATAGTAATCAATATATTTGGATTTAACCAATCAAATAGAAGTTGATTATATAGTTAGACTATAATAATCATTATATTTGATTGTACCCAAAATCGTTGATTGGATAGTTGGACTATTGAAATCAAGATAACTAAAAGATTAGCGTTTAAAACATAATACTGGGAGAAAATGTCTTTAAGCGGCTTTAATTTTCAGATTGGGAATAGAACCTCAGGATAGTCCTGGGAACTGAGAGGTTATTCTATTTGATAGAGTGACATCTCAGGCCTGAGCCCGGAGATGAGCAAATAGTAGAACATGATCTTTAGAAGATTCATGTGATGATAACTTTAGTGTTCAATCCGTTATGCTTGCCGCAAAGACTCCTTAATTTCTTTGTCAGAATTAAGGATTAGATCCTTATAGTATGATATTGAAATTGAAGGATCTTCAAAGATCTATACTTAGATATTAGAATTACTAATTGCAATAGAAAACTCTTGGAGAGTTAATGGCTATGCTCAAGGAGACAAAGCCAGAGTTTGCAAAAGGGCAAGAAGCGCAAGGCGCATTTTTTTCGACATCCCAGAAGGCCAAGGCTTGGCCGAAGGCTTCTGGGGTGTGGAAAAAGGAAAAGGAAAAATCATCACAGTCTTCTGGGAAGACAAATGACATATCCCAAGATATCTGCCTAAACTGTGGCAAACGGGGTCACTGAAGCATGACTGCCGTATGGACAAGGCAGACATGAAGGAAGTGAAGGCGGGGCAAGGCTCCGGCTTCAAGTATGTTTGTTATAAACATGTTCACTACTAGTTTCAAAATTGGAATTTTGATACTAGATGTGGTACATAAATATGTACTGATGTGCAGAATCTGCTGATAAGAAGGATACTGACTTCAGTTGAGATCTACCTGCGAGTCGAAAACGGGACGAGAGTCGCTGTTTTAACTGTGGAATCCTAAGTTTAGGAACTACCATTTGGGCATGTACTTAAATTAGGAAACTGTTAAAATGTACCTAGTTTGACTAGAAACATTATCTCTATATCTAAGTTTAACCCGTTGCGGGTATACCTTTATATTCTAGAACACTAAGTGTTTTATTTTATAAAGATGATATTGAGATAAACATATTATATGCGAATAACAATATTTATATTTTTAATATAAATGAATCTCAAACGTATAACATGACAAACAAATAGCTCAAATTGAATTAGTCAGATGAGACTTATTTGTGGCATTGTTGTCAGGGACACATTAAACAAGACTCGTATATCCACACTTTCGAAGAGTGGATAGTAGGACGGGTTTGATTCTAATCAAATAATGTCTACGAATCTAGTTTATTAGGAAAAGTGCCTAAAACACCTTTTACTTGGTAAAAGTGTAAGTGCCACTGATCTGTTAGCCCTCGTTTATAGTGACGTAAGTGGGCCCATGTCTAGCTAGCCTAGAGGTGGATATGAACACTTCATAACCTTTACGGATGTGGCATCACGTTTGGTTATGTGTTTCTTTTGAAACACGAATCAGAAACTTTTGATAAATTCAAAGAGTTTCGACACGAAGTATAAAAACATACGGCAAAAATATTAAAACATCATGATTGGACCGTGATGAAAATACTTAAGCAATAAGTTTCTCAATTACTTGAAAGAGTATAGTATTCTTTCAATGTGGACTCTTCACGGAACACCTCATTTTGACGGTGTGTCCGAACAGAGAAACCGAACTTCGTTGGACATAGTAAGGTTAATGATGAGTCACTCTGAGCTACCATTTTCCTTTAAGGGATACGCATTTAACAGTGCAACACTTATTTTGAATAAGGTTCCATGAAAATCTGTTTGACAGACTTCATATTAGATATGAACAGGAAATAAACCGGGTTTTCTCATTCCTGAAGATTTGGGAATGCTAGGCATATATTTGGATGATACCAAACTAGAACCCAAATCGGATAAGTGCCTATTTGTGGGTTATCCTAGGGTAACCAAAGTATAGTACTTATACAACCCACAAGAGAACAATGTAATTGTTGCTCGCCATGCGGTTTTTCTAAGAGGAATACCTATATGCAGTGGTAAGTGGGAAGAAAGTAAAACTCGATGAAAATCGGAGTAATACAGTTCCAGGCACCGAGTCCTCATGGAACACAAACAGTTCACCAGGGATGAAACTGTACCACAATCTTCAAATACACAAGAACCGCGCAAGTCGGAGAGAGTCAGAAAACAACCTGGGAGGTGTGGGTTTCTGATCTCACCTCATGAAGATGTCAATCTTATTGAGGAATACGAACTGGCTACGTATGAGGAAGTGATACAGGGTATCGACTCATTTTATGGCAAAGTGCCATGAAATCCGAAATGGATTCCATGTATACCAACCAAGTTTGGACACTGGTTGATGTACCAGAATGCATTGTGCCTATTGGTACTATATTAGTCTTCAAGGAAGACATACATGGATGGCAACATACCAACGTACAAAGCTAGGCTTGTAGCGAAAAGGTATCGTTATCAACATTGTGTCGGTTACGACGAAACCTTTTACTCGTTGCCATGGTTAAATCCATTTGGATAATGCTGCATGTTTCATTTATGAAATATGGCAACTGGACGTCAAAACCGTTTTCCTTAAACGGAAACCTTTTGTCCTACCAAAACATGAAAACAAGGTTTGCAAGTTAAATCGATCCATTTATGGATTGAAGCAAGCATTGCGTTCTTGGAACCAACGTTTTGATGTAATCATAATGGTATATGATTTAATTCAAAACGAAAATGATTCTTGTGCATATAAGAAGGTTAGTGGGAGCGCACTGACAATGATTGTCCTATATAATGATGACATATTATTTCTTGGAAATGAAATTCCCATAATATAATCGGTGAAAGCTTGAATTTCTTGAAAATTCTCCATAAACTACTTGGGGGAGACAACCTTTATTCTAGGAATAAGGATATATTGGGATAGATCTAAATGTTGTTGGCACTCTCCGAGAACTTGTACATTGAAAGCTATGTGTTGAGTTTCTACTATAGTCCCAAGATCAAATTAAGCATATGAAAACATGTGAATACATCAAAGTTAAAGTTGCGGAATACTCACTTTGATCGGATTTGCGATGCGATGAACACAAAACTTTTCCTCCTCCATGGAAGCTCTCGGCCATGCCCAATTTTTGTGCTCCAAGTTTTGTTCAACCCTCCATTGTGTGCTCCAAGCTCCAAGATTTGTAAATGGTGATTCCATGCTCAAGGGTTTGTTTCCCTATCACCTTTGTGTGACTCCTTTGGTGTGTGCTAGCACCTTAGAAAATTGCCACAATTTTCTTCTTCTTCCTTTGCAAGATTCGGCCAAGCCAAATGGGAGAGAAGATGAGAAGGCCATTCAGCCAATGAGAGGAATGAGAGAGAGAGAGTTGTATTTAGTTTCAAAAACCTAATACCAAAAACCTAAAGCCAAAAAGTGTAACAAAAAATTTATAAAGCTTTTCCAAAAAGCAAATTTCAATTTTGGAGGCAAAATGACATTTATTGCCCACAACCACCAACATCATGAATAGTGACTGGTTGTCAATCACCAAAAGGTGACTTGACATCCATCACTAAAGTGACAGGTGATATGACGCATGATGTGATTTGTGGGCTGCACTTAAATTTGAAATGCGAGTGGGCCCGCAGACACTCCCGAGCTCGGGTTCGGTAATTCCGAATTAATGAATTTTCCGTTGCGACATAATTAAATCAAATTTAATTAAATAATTATGCCTAGCAAAATTACTATTCACGTCGCTAGCGAATTAATTCTAAATTAACTCGTTCGCCCGAATTAATATAATTTTAATTCCGCATTGAAATCTAATTTCGTTTAAAATATCGAATATATTAATTTATCGATTAATTCCAAATTAATCGTTCTCTCTCTTTAAATAGTATTATATCCGAGATAAAATATCTCCGTAATTAATCCCAGATTAATTTTCCCTCTCTATAATTAATCCCAGATTAATTATGTTCGAGTCATACGTCATCAGTGAATCTTCAGGAAGCGACCCATGAGATCCCCGGATATGTTGGCAGTAAATCCGGTCGTCAGACTATCCGAACACGTACGTACCTAGTACTAAGTTTTTACCGATTTACAAGACATGGTTGGCTTCTAGCAAAGCACCGTGCCTACCCAATTCTCCAGAAATATTCTTAAAGGAATATATGATCTATATCAGACGTAGTATACATAGTATTGCGTATTGCGATCCAGTATCGGATGTCACGTGCTAGGCCTGAGACTGGAATTGTGTCTGCCCCGTATGAAGCACATGTCGGATCTCTGGTAACTAGTCTCTATAATCGGATAACTATGACCTTGTCATATTATCCAGATAGCTGCAGCATAAAAGTGAACCAGTTCCGTATCCTACGTGATCATCATCTCCTATGACTGGAGTGATATTTCCATCTTGACATCACACCCAATACACTACGATTCTCAATATACCCAGAAGAGGCGTACACAGAACCAGTTAAAGCCCTGGACGACCAAAACCAAAGTATATTGATTGTCGCAAGTATTAGCGGTGCAAGTCTCAGGTTAAGACCAAATACACCTACCCTGATTCAGACTCCCATAGACACACAGTCATACTACCAATGGGATTCCGAGGGGTCTATTCAGAGCGAAGCTGTTTCCGTACCATCGGTAAACACAACCTCCTATCACACTTGCATAAGTATCCAATACTTAAATTTATGAGAACTATGCCGTTATGCTCCCATAATGCGCACAAGTGTAATACTAGTCTATTCCGCATTATCGATGTCCAATCTCGATAATACTACGACTAAGGATTATTTAATGATTAAACCTTCATGGATTGATACTGTCTCATATCATCTCAATCCGGAACTAATCATAAGGATCTTTTATCATTTATATATCCCGGTAATCTAATTACAAATGAAAAAAGAGAAATTTCCTTTGTCACTTAGTTAATTTGTACAACAACACCATGTTCTGTACAAATAGTGATGCTATGGGTCATAATTAACCAAAAATATCCCACTTGGCCTATAGCCAATCACTCAAGTGTCCTACATTTGAACTATGTACGGGTCGCTCAAACTCTGCTGAGAAAAATGCTTTCGTCAGCGGATTCGCAAAGTTATCATCTGATGCTATTTATTCGATCATCACATCGCCACGATGTATGATCTGAACGAATCAGATGAACAATTGAAGTATTTACTTGGATCGTTGATGAGACCATTATTCTTTACCCTGTGCTGTAGCCTAGCTCAGCTGCTAACAGAACAATACCTAATCTTATTAAGATTATTAAGATCTAAATGGCTTCTATTGCTGCCTCAACTACAGCAATATTCCGCTTTTGTTGTTTATTCGGCAACAGTATCTTGCTTGGAAGATTTCCAGCTCACTGTTCCGTTATTCAAACTATATAGTACCTTTATTACGACTTATAGTCATTTTATCGGTTAGGAAACTTGCAACAGTGTACAAAGTCACTTCAAGTTCTCCTTCTCCATAGGTTAAGAAAGCATTCTTAGATCATTTAAGATACTTAAGGATGTTCTTAACATCAATCCAGTGACTATCACTTGGATTGGCCTGATTGTGACTCCATATGCTCAAAGCATATTAGACACCAGGTCACGTACATTTATTTCAATGTACGAGTTCTCGGAGAGTGCCCAAAACTTTTAGATCTATCCCAGTAGATCCTTATTCCTAGAATAAAAGTTGTCTCTCCCAAGAATTCTACGGAGAATTTTTCATGAAAGCCAAGCTTTCACCGATTTTATTATGGGAATATCATTTCCAAGAAATGATATATCATCATTTTATAGGACATTCACTGTTAGTGCTCTCCCACTAACCTCCTATTATATACACAAGAATTCATATTCGTTTTGAATTAAATCATATACCATTATGATTACATCAAAACGATTGTTCCAAGAACGTAATGCTTGCTTCAATCCATGAATGGATCAAATTAACTTGCAAACCTTGTTTGCTTGTTTTGGGACGACAAAACCGTCAGGATATTGTAAACATCCTCCAAAAGGTTTCCGTTTAAGGAAAGCGATTTTGACGTTCAGCTGCCATATTTCATAAATGAAACATGCAGCATTAGCAAGCATTATCCAAATGGATTTAACCATGGCATCGAGTAAAAGGTTTCGTCTTAATCGACACAATGTTGATAACGATACCTTTTCGCTACAAGCCTAGCTTTGTACGTTGGTATATTGCCATCCATGTATGTCTTCCTTGAAGACTTATACAGTACCAATAGGCACAATGCCTTTCGGTACATCAACCGGTGTCCAAACTTGGTTGGTATACATGGAATCCATTTCGGACTTCATGGCACTTTGCCATAATAGGGAGTCGATACCTTGTATCACTTCCTCATACGTAGTCAGTTCGTGTTCCTCAATAAGATTGACATCTTCATGAGGTGAGATCAGAAACCCATACCTCATAGGTTGTTTTCTGACTCTCTCTGACTTGTGCGGTTCTTGTGTATTCGAAGATTGTGGTACAGTTTCATCCTTGATGAACTATTTGCGTTCCATTAAGGTTCGGTGCCTGGAACAGTATTACTTCGATTTTCATCGAGTTTTACTTTCCTCCCACTTATCACTACATATCGGTATTCCTCTTAGGAAAACCGCATGGCGAGCAAAAATTACATTGTTCTCTAGTGAGTTATATAAGTACTATACTTTGGTTTCCCTAGGATAACCTAAAAATTAGGCACTTATCCGATTTGGGTTCTAGTTTGGTATCATCCAAACATATGCCTAGCATACCCAAATCTCCAGGAATGAGAAAACCCGGTTTCTTTCCTGTTCATATCTAATATGAAGTTTGTCAAACAGATTTTTATGGAACCTTATTCAAAATAAGTGTTGCACTGTTTAATGCATATCCCCATAAGGAAAATGGTAGCTCTTAGCGACTCATGATTAACCTTATCATGTCCAATAAAATTTGGTTTCTCCGTTTGGACACACCGCTCAATTGAGGTGTTCCGGGAGGAGTCCACTATGAAAGAATACTATACTCTTTCAAATAATTGATAAACTTATTGCTTAAGTATTTTCCATCACAGTCCAATCGTGATGTATTAATACTCTAGCTGATCTGTTTGTCTACTTTGTGTCGAAACTCTTTGAATCTATCAAAAGTTTCCGATTCGTGTTTCAAAAGAAACACATAACCATAACGCGATGTCACATCCGTAAAGGTTATGAAGTATTCATATCCACCTCTAGCCTAGCTAGATATGGGCCCACTTACGTCACTATGAACGAGGGCTAACAGATCGGTGGCACTTGCACTTTTACCAAGTAAAATGTGTTTTAGGCACTTTGCCTAATAAACTAGATTCATAGACATTATTTGAATTAGAATCAAATCTGTCCTAGTATCCACTCTTCAAAAGTGTGGATATACGAGTCTTGTTTATGTGTCCCAGACAACAATGCCACAAATAAGTCTCATCTGATGAAATCAATTTGAGCTATTTGTTTGTCACGTCATACGTTTAAGATTCATTTATATTCAAAATATAAATACTGTTATTCACATCTAATGTGTTTATCTCAATATCATCTTTATAAAATAAAACACTTAAGTGTTCTAGAATATAAAGGTATATCCGCAACGGATTAAATCCTGATATAAAGATAATGTTTCTAGTCAAACTAGGTACATTATAGCAGTTTCCCAATTTAAGTACATACCCGAAGGGTAGTTCCTAAACTTAAGTTTCTACGGTTAAAACATCGACTCTCGTCCCGTTTCCAATTCGCAGATCAATCTCATCTGAAGTCAGTATCCTGCTAATCAGCAGATTCTGCACAACAGTACATATATATGTTCCACATCTAGTATCAAAATCCAATTTTGAAACTAATAGTGAACATATTTATGACAAACATACTTGTAGTCGGAGCCTTGCCCGTCTTCACTTCCTTCACGTCTGCCTTGTTCATACGGTAGTCACGCTTCCAGTGACCCCGTTTGCCACAGTTTAGGCAGACATCTTGGGATATGTCCATTGTCTTCCAAGAAGACTGTGATGATTTTGCCTTTGCCCATTTTAGAAGCTCTGGTTCTGCCTCCTAGAGCATAGCCATCAACTCTCCAAGAGTTTACTCTTGATTCACAATGAACCTTCCCCAGCTTTCGGGTAGAGACTATAAAATCAAATCTTTGGTAGTCTCGGCCACGTAGGTAATGCCTAGCTAACCTAGCTGATCGATGTCAGAAATCATCTACGACACCTAGTGCTCGACAGATATACCCTCTGACATACACAAGCTAAAGAGCTTCTTATGCAATTTGTACTTCTAAGATCTAAGAATAAATCTATGAAGATCTTTAATTTCAATATCATGTTATAAGGATCTAATCCTTTATTTTGACAACGAAATTAAAGTGTCATTGCATTAAGCACTAAAGTTATCATCACGTGAATCTTCCAAAGATCATGTTCTACTATTTGCTCAACTCCGGGCTTAGGCCTAAGAGGTTTCTCTATCAAATAAAGTAACTTCTCAGTTCCCAGGACTATCCTGAGGTATTATTCCCAATCTGAAAATTAAAGCTGTTTAATAACATTTTCTCCCAGGATCATGTTTTAAACACTAATCTTTCAGTTATCTTGATTGCTATAGTCCAACTATCCAATCAACGATCTTAGGTACTATTGAATATAATGATTACTACAGTCTAACTATATAATCAACTATAATTTAAATTGGTTAAATTCAAATATATTGATTACTATAATCCAATTATATAATCAACTATAAATTGAAGTAGTTTGAATACAGTCCAACTGTTTTAATTAAAACAACGATATTAGTCCAACTAATATTTATTCGAGTAATGATGAAAAATTGAAATGAGGGCGTATTGGCAAGTATATAAACGAAATTGCAAATTTAATAGTTGCCTCCCACTATTTTTCGACGAGCCTCTAACCCTCTGTTGAGTACTCAGGAAACCTTGTTTCCTAGTGGGCTAGAATCCCGTTAAATAACACACAACCTTGACTTTGGCCAAAAAATTGTATGATATTTAACTAGGTAGATCTCTAAGATCAATTGGATCTCATCCAATTCCTAGATCCAGTAGGTGGACATCCAAGTCTGAAATATATATCTTATAAGCCTTGGCTTTGGCACAACAAACTTAATGATTCCAGTTAAGCGGGACCCATTGACTTTGGAAAGCTTCGTAATAGATGTCGATGGACAAGAAGTGATCTTGACTTTGGCCAACAAATCACAACTTGGACAAGACATGCGATATGGAACAAAGCCTTCATGATTCAAACACATCCGCGATGGACAAAGGTCTTGACTTTGGCCAACAAACTAGTGCCAATCTTGGATCTTGAGTAAGAATCACCCAATGGAAGGAAAACACTTAATATTTGTTGATGGTTTTTCACCTAATTGGCAACAAATTAATTATCTTTGTTAAGGTCTTATCATACACCCTTAAACATGCATTCTAAAAACAAAATAAGGCGCGTAAATAAATTTAATAATGATATGCGGATGAATATTTAAACACTTTGTTCCTAGAACAAATCTCTCCCTTTCCTCTCTCCCGCTAGAAAAAATCTGACTTCTACCCAATTACATAACACTTATAAAGAAACCTCATTTACATTGAGGGGAATAGGTGAGAAGAGAAATACAAAGAGTCAAGAGGTAATAGGCTGGACACGTAGGTCTAATTTAATAAATTCTAAATTTATTACAATAATTTCCAAAATTGCCCTCACCCATCTAATATCCATCCGATATACATTATTCATACATCACATCCATGTATTCACACAAAACATGTTATCAATCAATCTAATCCAATTAATTAATCTGAAATTAATGACCATCCAATGTTCAAACAACGATTTGATTTTTCGCGAGTCCGACTCGTTTTAAGAATAAGTACTCAAAGTACGAATTCTTGAATTATATTAAACTACAATATTAAATCCAATTTAATTTGTATTCAATTCTAATTCTTTATTTAATTCTAAATTAAATAATTACACTTTATTAACGTGCCTTTAGCGACTTAGATTCTAAATCTAATCTTTTCGGGTCTCAAAGCCCAATTAACATCCAATGTCAATTTAATTAAAGTGCAATGGGCTTTCAATTAATTTCTTAAGGCATGGACTTTGGTCAATATGGATCAAACCCAAATACCAAAGCCCATTTACGGATCACCCTTATTTGCCAAGAAACCAATTTAGGCCCATTAGGCCCAATTAAAATTTTAAAGGCCCATTTAATTATATTTGGACTTTATGGATATGGTTTTGGGCCCAATTGGATCCAACCAATTAGCCTAAACCAAACTTGGCCCAACCAAGCCCATTAAGCCCAAATACAACTTTATAAGCCCAATTCCAAATTAAGCCCAACTAATTAAATTACAAAAATTCCAAATTTCACAATTTAATTAATTAAAGTGTATAGCCATAATTAATTAACCAAATTAACATTTCCAAAATACCAATTTAAATAATTAATCATGCTTATCATCATCAACACATGTCCAACATTATTGAATCAAAAAATCAATTCATTTTCCATGCTTCAACTCATGGCAATTAGGGTTTTATTGTCTGATTCCGAATTCAATCCAATTAAATCCTAAATCAATATTTCCCAAGTTTTTTAAACTCATCCAATGATTCAAAAAACAAAATCACCATGACATTTAGGGCACACCAACTTTCGGCCAAGCCAAGTTTTTGTGGAAAATTTGATCCAATTCAATTTTCATCAAATTGATCATGCATAACACTATGTTATCATTATTCAAGCATATTCAAACAATCAATTTCATCCAAACATGCTCAAATCAATTTTACCCAATTTTACCATAAATCCATTTCATGTTTAATCAAATTAAGCATATGAAAACATGTGAATACATCAAAGTTAAAGTTGCGGAATACTCATTTTGATCTGATTTGCGATGCGATGAACACAAAACTTTTCCTCCTCCATGGAAGCTCTCGGCCACGCCCAATTTTTGTGCTCCAAGTTTCGGTCAACCCTCTATTGTGTGCTCCAAGCTCCAAGCTTTGTAAATGGTGATTCCATGCTCAAGGGTTTGTTTCCCTATCACCTTTGTGTGACTCATTTGGTGTGTGCTAGCACCTTAGAAAATTGCCACAATTTTCTTCTTCTTCCATTGCAAGATTCGGCCAAGCCAAATGGGAGAGAAGATGAGAGGGCCATTTGGTCAAGGAGAGGAATGAGAGAGAGAGAGAGTTGTATTTAGTTTCAAAAACCTAATACCAAAAACCTAAAGCCAAAAAGTGTAACCAAAAATTGATAAAGCTTTTCCAAAAAGCAAATTTCAATTTTGGAGGCAAAATGACATTTATTGCCCACAACCACCAACATCATGAATAGTGACTGGTTGTCAATCACCAAAAGGTGACTTGACATCCATCACTAAAGTGACATGTGATGTGGCGTGTGATGTGGCGTGTGATGTGACTTGTGGGCCGCACTTAAATTTGAAATGCGAGTGGGCCCGCAAACACTCCCGGGCTCGGGTTCGCTAATTCTGAATTAACGAATTTTTCGTTGCGACGTAATTAAATCAAATTTAATTAAATAATTATGCCTAGCAAAATTACTATTCACGTCACTAGTGAATTAATTCTAAATTAACTCGTTCGCCCGAATTAAAATCTAATTTTAATTCCGCATCGAAATCTAATTTTGTTTAATATATCGAATATATTAATTTATCGATTAATTCCAAATTAATCGTTCTCTATTTTTAAATAGTATTTTATCCCAGATAAAATATCTCCGTAATTAATCCGAGATTAATTTTCTCTATCTATTAATTAATCTTAGATTAATTATGTGCGAGTCATACGTCATCAGTGAATCTTCGAGAAGCGACCCATGAGATCCCCGAATATGTTGGCAATAATCCGGTCGTCGGACTATCCGAACACGTACGTACCTAGTACTACGTTTTTACCGATTTACAAGACATGGTTGGCTTCTAGCAAAGCACCTTGCCTACCCAATTCTCCAAAAATATTCTTAAAGGAATATGTGATCAATATCAGGCGTAGTATACGTAGTATTGCGTATTGCGATCTAGTATCGGATGTCACGTGCTAGGTCTGGGGCTGGAATTGTGTCTGCCCCGTATGAAGCACATATCGGATCTCTGGTAACTAGTCTCTATAATCGGATAACTATGACCTTGTCATATTATCCCGATAGCTGCAGCATAAAAGAGAACCAGTTCCGTATCCTACGTGATCATCATCTCCACTATGACTGGAGTGATACTTCCATCTTTACATCACACCCAATACACTACGATTCTCAATATACCCAGAAGAGGCGTACATGGAACCGGTTAAATCCCTGGACGACCAAAACCAAAGTATATTGATTGTCCCAAGTATTAGCGGTGCAAGTCTCAGGTTAAGACCAAATACACCTACCCTGATTCGGACTCCCATAGACACACAGTCATACTACCAATGAGATTCTGAGGGGTCTATCCAGAGCGAAGCTGTTTCCGTACCATCGGTAAACACAACCTCCTATCACACTTGCATAAGTATCCAATACTTAAATATATGAGAACTATGCCTTTATGCTCCCACAACGCGCACAAGTGTAATACTAGTCTATTCCGCATTATCGATGTCCAATCCCGATAATACTACGACTATTGATTATTTAATGATTAAACCTTCGTGGATTGGTACTGTCTCATATCATCTCAATCCGGAACTAATCATAAGGACCTTTTATCATTCATATATCCCGTAATCTAATTACAAATGACAAAAGAGCAATTTCCTATGTCACATAGTTAATTTGTACAATAACACAATGTTCTGTACAAATAGTGATGCTATGGGTCATAATTATCCAACATTATATATGTGACCTGGTATCTCATATGATTTGAGCATATGGAGTCACAATCAGGCCAATCCAAGTGATAGTCACTGGATTGATGTTAAGAACATCCTTAAGTATCTTAGATGAACTAAGAATGCTTTCTTAAGCTATGGAGAATTAGAACTTGAAGTGACTGGGTTCACTATTGCAAGTTTCCTAAACCGAAAAAAACGACTATAAGTCGTAATCAGGGTAATATATAGTTTGAATAACGGAACATTGAGCTAGAAATCTTCCAAGCAAGATACTGTTGCCGAATAAACAACAAAAGCGGAATATTACTGCAGCTGAGGCAGCAAAAGAAGCATTTTGGATCTATAATAATCCTAATTAGATTAGGTATAGTTCTGTTAGCGGCTGAGCTAGGCTACAGCACATGCTAAAGAATTAATGGTCTCATCAACGATCCAAGTATATACTTCAATTATTTCATCTGATTCGTCGGATCATACATCGTTGTGATGTGATGATCGAATAAATCGCATAAGATGATAACCATGCAAATCCGCTGACGAAAGCATTTTCTCAGCAAAAATTTGAGCGACCCATACATAGTTCAGGTGTAGGACACTTGAGTGATTGGCTATAGGCCAAGTGGGAGATTGTTGGACAATTATGACCCATAGCATCACTATTTGTACAGAACATGGTGATGTTGTACAAATTAACTATGTGACAAAGGAAATTGCTCTTTTATCATTTGTAATTGGATTACCGGGATATATAAATGATAAAAGTCCATATGATTAGTTTCAGATTAATAAGATATGAGACATATTAATCCACTAAGGTTTAATCATTAAAATATCCCTAGTCGTAGTATTATCGAGATTGGACATCGATAATGCAGAATAGACTAGTATTGCACTTGTGCGCGTTGTGGGAGCATAACGACATAGTTCTCATATATTTAAGTATTAGATACTTATGCAAGTGTAATAGGAGTTTGTGTTTACCGATGGTACGGAAACAGCTTCGCTCTGGATAGACCCCTCGGAATCCTATTGGTGGTATTACTATGTGTCTATAGGAGTCTGAATCAGGGTGTGTATTTGGTCTTAACATGAGACTTGCATCGCTAATACTTGCGACAATCAGTATACTTTGGTTTTGGTAGTCCGGGGCTTTAACAGGTTCTGTGTACGCCTCTTCTGGGTATACTGAGAACCGTAGTGTATTGAGGGTGATGTCAAGATGGAAATATCACTTCAGTAATATGGAGATGATGATCACGCAGGGATACAGAACTGGTACTCTCTTAAATGCTGCATCTATCGGGATAATATGACACGGTCATGATTATCCGATTAAAGAGACTAGTTGTTGTTAATCCGATATATGCTTTATACGGGGCAGACACCCTTCCAGCCCCAGGCCTAGCATGTGACATCCGATACTGGATCGTAATACACGATACTACGTATACTGCGCCTGATATAGATTATGTATATTCCATGTTGAATATATTTATGGAGAATTGGGTAGGCACGATGCTTTGCTAGAAGCCAACCATGTCTTGTAAATCGGTAAGAACGTGGTACTAGGTACGCACGTATTTGGATACTCCGATAACCGTATTTACTGCCAACCTATTCAGGGATCTCTTGGGCGCCTCCCAAAGATTTACCGATGATGTTTGACTCGAACAGATAATTAATCTGGGAATTAATTATGAGAGAGAGAATTAATCTGGGATTAATTACGGCAATAATTAATCTGGGATTAATTAAAAAGAAAGAATTAATCTGAGATTAATTGCGTCGAGAATTTATCTGGAATAAATTCGTCGAGAAGAGAGAACGCGATTAATTTAGAATTAATCGGTAAAGTAAATTTAATAGTGAAATTAGATTTTACTATTTAATTTATTTTAATTGGGCTAAAATAATATATTAGATATATTAATTGAAATTAGATTTCAACACGGAATTAAAATTGGATTTTAATTCAAGCGAAAGAATTAATTTAGAATTAATTCACAAGCGACTTTCGTAATAATTTTACTAGGCATTATTATTTAATTAAATTGGATTTAATTAAGTCGCAACGGAAAATTCGCTTAATTCGGAATTAACGAACCCGGGCCCGAGCGAAGTTGCGTATTGGATTGTCCGACTTAAATTTAGAATTCAAGTGGGGCCCACCAACTTACATCAACATGTTTGACATGTGATGGAATTTGGTATTAGTTTGAAAGCTTGGATTGCTTGTTTTATACACAAACTAAGTCCAACACTCAACTTATTATATAAAGGATGGTCAACTTTAGAAGTTAGATTAGATCACTATTCATCCTCTCCCCTTTTTTCTCTCAAAATGCCGAGAGCTTCTTACTCTCTCCAATGGATTTTGTTTTCAAAATCCAAACATGTTAGCACATTAAAGAGTCAAAGGAAGGTGATAGGGAGACTAATCCGAGAGTTTGGAACTCGTCTTCAAGCTCGAGCTACTACACACATCCAAGGAATTTTTAACAGCCTATATCCGGTCAATGTGAGTATTCCGCAACTCCCTTTGATTTATTCACACACAAATCAAAACTTAGAGATCTTGGCATGTTCTAGGAATACTTACAATAAGTATTCACTGTCAGAGTTATAATGTGTAGTAAAATTTGAGTACTTAGTATGAAAAGTGTTATGCATTTATGTTGATGAGTTGGGCAATGGTCCCATGCATGAGTTTATATACGAAATGGGTTTAGCAGTTGTCAGAGAGTAAGAGGCTCATGGGGATAGGACGACATATTCCTTGCCGGTAACATCTCCGGATTGGGGATGTTACAAAGATGGTATCAAAGTATGGTCTAGGGAGTTAGTGACTGCAGTAGACAGAATGTTGGGGTCTTGTATACGTAGTCTACTCGGGATACTAGTATGCGAGGCACTACCTCTCCAGTATCCAATCCTCGAGTACGTCCTCAAAATTCTATAGACAAGTTAGTAAGAATTCTTGAACTATTTGAATATCATTCCTTATGAAGTAACTATATTCTTTGAAAATCTTTCCGTAGTTACACCGGTTCATTTTCGAAATGTCCAAGGCAAGTTATGAAGATAGACAATAAAAATTCTAAGGATATTCACCCAGGAAAGTAGGAAGAGAAAGAGAAAGCTAGAAAGAAAAGTAAGGAAGGATACATAGATGTTCAAGCAACCAAAGACAGTAAGTGGGAAAGATAGAGAAATAGAGGATAAAGAGAACACTAGATCTTATAGCAGTAAAAATGAATATAGCAAGCCTGAGTAAGAGTTAGAGTGCCAAATAGACCTATGTAAGGTTTCCTCCATTTCGTAAGATTCTTTCCTCCCTTAGGAAGTTCCTTCAAGCCAAACCAATAGTCTTTGAATATGCCGTGTAAATAGCAAGTTCTCCGAATAACAAAGGATAGTCAGAATCATGAGAGTGGTAAGAAATCATAATTAGACATGAGGGTCCCGAAGACTAGAGACGTCAAGGAAGGAGAAGGACCGCAAACAAGCAAATAAAGGTTATAAGCAGAGATGATTGGTTACCTTACCTTAAGAAACTCGACATAGATACGGCCCTAAGCTACTCAGATCATCACCCCTTAGTAATACCGGTTGAAGAAATTGTCCTGAAGGAGTCTAACTTATACATACCTTACATGAGTAATAGACTCTACCAGGACATAGAATACAAGAACGAGGACAAAGATATCCATCGAAATGAAAAAACTTGCCCCAGCCTTTATCAGCACAGATAGAGATAATCGTAAAGCATAAAGCATTGAAAGGTAGATCACTCAGGAAAGGTCTAAGGAAATTTTTGAAGATTAGAGGAAAAAAAGAACCTAACATAGTTCAAGAATCTAAACAAGAAAAAATGAGGCTTACAGTACCAGTGGAAGTCTACATAATAAAAAAAATGTAGTATAATCAATAGATCAGACCAATGCCAGTAGAAATTCGTGAAAGATTAAAAAGACAGACCTATGAGATTGGAGATATTCATGGGTTAAAAATAGTACCACTACGAACAACAAGATTAAATGGTATAACGGTAGCCTATAACAAGAGCATAAAGTAGAAGTTTGGAAAGAAGCCTGGAAGAATGAACTGACACTAGCCTCAACAACACCGTTTAGAGTTTGGAGATATGTTAATGAGATATTAAAGGGAGATGCGGAATGTAACAAACGAGTTCAGTACGTATAGTAACATAGATAATATAGCTTGAAAACAGAAACGATAGTGGAAACCTCAAAATAGGTGGCAAAAGTTATGGAACCCTAAGACATGTAGTAGTCGACCCAGGACCCGGCAGAGTGAATGACAACTCTTCCTTCCAGTAGCTCGACTCTAGTAAGTATATAGACACCTAACCAGACTATCACCGAGCTTAAGTAAATAACAGGAATGCGCATTTTCAGATCTCTTTGGAATGCATGTACTTGCCCCTCAACTTAGAGCTCAGCAAGAAGTTCAACAAGAAAGAAGAGTATCTGATGGAGTGGATAGATCATGAGACGGCTAAATAGCCAAACTAATGAGTTTGACGGAACCTAGATAAAAACTGTGAGATCGTAATATCTTGTATGAGATGGAATGGATGGAATTCATTGTATGACTAGCTAGGTTTAAAAGAAATAAACCGCCCTATCGTAGAACGGACACCCTTCGAAAAAGTAAAGACTTAGTGAATTAAGGAGTCAGAGTAAGAAATGCAGAGAACGACATAAGAAGAAGAGATAAGATCTATAAAGAGCCTCATTTATACTAGAATGGAATAAAGAAATATTATTTGGACCAAAAGTATTAGTAAATAGATACTTTAATCAATCCCAGTTGAAGTAGAACTTTCCAGAAGAGTAACGACTTAAGACCGTTAAGCAACTAAGACTATTAGGAAGAATTACGGAGGAAGCATAACCCTAAATGAGGTTCACAATGAGAGGCAATATAATCAATAGTCAGAAAATGAATTAGGAATGAAGTTAAAGAAGAAAACTCAGGTAGTATCTAGCAGAAGAACTTTCGTATGAGGGTCAACGCCAGATGAGTAAACATGGGAGTCATAGGCTTATAGATAAGCACCAAGTACAACCACAACATGGGTAGCTAATGGGATTATCATCACCAGGAAGACGTCACGACTAATTCCCACCCTCCCAACCCTCGATAAACGACAACAGCAAAGAAGGACTTCAGTTTTCACCTCCAATATACTCCTGGAAGCAGGTGAATACACAGTAAAGTAGACCGAAACTTTAAAATTTTCAGATTTAGTACAAGAATAGAGTAAAAGAAGAAAATGATTTTAAATAAAAGGTTTAGAAGAAAGATAGTCTGTATGAGATGATTAAGAGAGAAAATATTAGTCAAGCAATAACGGAATGCAAAAGAACCAGCGATAGACATAACTAGAGAATTGTAAAATTTGATACCATTCGGATAGAGAGACAGAGGCATATACCACAGAAGTTTCAGGTATAGAATAGAGTAGGAAAGAAGACAAATGACAACAAGTAGGATACTTGAAGATAAAACTGTCGAAGTAAGACGACAATAGAGAATATATTAAATAAATAATGATAAAAGTATACAAGTACTAAAATGAACTTTCCATAGTTAAGTTCAGTAGTACTACGAAATAGCAAACCTCTCAGCGTTGAGATAAGATTGAAACATTCCATCAAAGAGGAAACGAAAAGTATATGAGCAATGACCAGAACCAAGCAGTTAGGGTTGACATTAATAGTAAAGAGTAATATCTTAAGAGTTAGAATATCAGAAAACTCCGATGATGAACCTAGAATATGTAGAGAGCTTGAGTATAAGTCCTAAGTACCATTGATTGGTAGAGATAAAAGGACGTGGAGGACGTAGCCCATTAGTGGTTGAAAGCTAGCAAAAAGGAAATAAGATAGTTAAGCAGTTAAGTTAAAAGGATGAATGCTAAGTTCAGGTTGAGTAAGTGAGACTGGTGATGAGCGGAAAATATATCAATATTTACTGCCCCTTTTACTTAATATTTTGTATAGTTTCTCGCGTTTTATGAACGTTTTGATGTGTTTTAGTTTATTTTGCAGATAAAATAAAATCGGGACTTAATGGAATCAATCAGGATGAAATGTGGAACAAATTAGGGCAAAAACTGGACTTGACATTTTTATTTTGGAGATTGGAAACTTGAAATGGCGTTCTAACGAAGTACAATTTCGGAAATTTCAACTTTGCGCAATTGTCGTATTTTGGCCATTTGTTATTCCGATATCAGATTGAGGTGATTCAAGTTCCAGATTAAAGAAGACGCAAAGATCTACAACTTTGAAGTTCATAAGATATTCGAATTCTGAAGTTTTCAATACCAAAAGTGATAAAACATCCAGAAGTGTGTTATGTGTAATTATTAAAGTCATTTTAAAAAAAAAAAAAAAAAAAAAATGGAAATTGTCAAAGCATGTTTGGTGGAGGATTTGGTGCCATGTTTGGTGGAGAAATTGGTGTAAGCCTTTAGATTTGCCTATAAATACCAAGCTAAACTTTGTAAATTTTTCATGCTTTCTTTGGTGGATTTCTCCATGAAAACCTAAAAGAAAATGTCTTGCATGTTTATTTAAGTTTTCTTGTATTTTCTCTTTATTTATTTAATAAATTTTTATGTGTTTTTAATTACATCATGAGTAGGTAATCTCTTTTTACTGGAGTCCGGGGTGAAACTTTTAATATAATAATTTAGATTTACTCCTTTAATTTAAATTAGTAAATTGAATTAATTATTTACCGCCTATATGGCCGGTTTTACATTATTGGACTTAGTTTCTGCCTATATGGTCGGTTTAGGTGCTAACCTTGTTAGCGCCTACATGGTCGGTTTATATGATTTTTTTTACCGCTTATATGGTTGGTTGGACTTTGGACAAATGACATTCACCGCCTATATGGTATGTTTTAATATAATTAATTCAAGAAATAATTAATTGATGAGGGAGTAACCTATATTTGAAGTATTAAAAGTGAAACCCCTAGCTCCAGCAATTTTTTTTATTGTTGTAATTTTCTTTACTTTTTAATTTTCTATTATGTTATTTTGTTCAACTATGCATTTTGTAAATTTAGGTATGTTTTGTAACTAAAAATATTATCTAGGGTTGTGATGAATTTCAATATCAATGTTTTATAAGTGGTTATTTTATATTTTGGGTAGTATATTGGTTTATTTATTGAGTCGTAAGCTTAATGCTTCTTATTAACTGGCCATTAATAAGATTGATTTGGTAAACTTAAAATGAACTTGGAAAAGGAATTTTAGGTTTTAGCCATAGACTCAATAGCTCACGATCTCACCTTGGGGTAAATGTCTCTCAGGTAGATTTCCTTACAGGATATGAATATACCTATCGGTCGGGGTAGCCATAATCTTAATGAATTCAGAGTTTCTTAATTAATATAGGAATATAGTTAATTGGGTTACTTTGGGTACATGAGATAATCACTTCATCTTTAAAAGATATTGGAAGGATTTATAACCCTTGATATTTTCATATCATTGTTTAAAACTTAAAATCTACCTTTTTTTTATTTTAATTACTTGTCTTTAGTTTAAAATCACCATCCAACCAAAAATCAATCAATTAGATACTCGTAGACATTTAGCTTCATAAATTAATAGCTAAGGTATTAAGTCCTCGTGGGATCGATACATTTTATACCACTTGAGCGATACGTGCGCTTGCGTTACATGTGTGTGTTTACCACCGATCAACTGGGATGTATAAAGTATGATTGATTTTACTAGAAGCAATGATTGTCCTTATTCCAGAGCTATGGTAGAATGTAAAGAGACTTAACGATAGGAAGCATAATCACCTCTAATAATGAGTAGGCACTAGATAAAAAGGGATGGAAGAAAGAGAGAGAAGAATTTGAGCTATACTTGAAGTCCGAAGAAGTAGAATTATCGGTTGAAGTGCCAAGTATAGTAGTGATACATTAAGAGGGAGGAGTAACAGAAGCCCTAAATGATATTTAATGACTAGTGTTATCATGACAAAGAATATAAAGGCTAAGGAGAAATGATTCAATTGGAACGATCGTGGATATGTCCCTATTAGCATGAATGTATTAAATGCAGGCATGATTTTACAAGTTAAGTATGCAATTAAGTAAAATACAGTCATAAAGTATTTGACAGAAATGAGCAATTCATGCAGGTAACAAGTCGAAGGGAACCTAAGCCCAAATCATGAGGAATTGAGTATTTCTAGTACATCATGCAAGAAGATATATAGTATGAAACAAGAGATAAATCGATTTTTTTATGAAGGATAACTTTCATTAAGAGTGACACCTCTGCGAGAAGTCTAGAGATATGGCACAAACCCACAGGGTTGAGCATCCATCTACAAGAATCAAATGGAGTATATCGAGCTAAGAGATTTCCAGAAGTCATGATATCAAGTTCTTGAGCAAAATAGTAGAAAAAAAGTAAAAGTAAATAAGAGTTGTAGAGGTCATGTACCTTCAAACCAAGTCGAGCATAAACAGTTTAACATCAGAAGGGATTCAAGGAAGAATCCTATCTAAGGGGTGAGAATTTGTAACGACTATGAATCTCGACTACTGTTTCATTGTGGGAAGAGTGTTACATGATATAAATTATATTAGACATATATACACTCATGAAATGATTGTGGGGACAATCGGTAAATTTTTCGAGATTCCGATACGAAATGGTACGATATTCCACTCCAAATAGCCCATGGTATTTGGGCCATAATATTTTCATACGGACTCTAATTTTTATGAATTTTATATCGTCGGAAAGATAAGATCGAGACCTACAATTTCTGAGTTGAATATTTTTCCAAAATCGAATCAGAAACAAGACAAAAAACGAAATTTCGTGGACTGCTATAATAAATTCGAGAAAGGCCTAGATTGGGCAATGTGGTACAATTCTAACCACTCATCTTATCCCAAAACCAGCTAATTGCCCTATATTAAGGACATTATTCACTCTCTTCCTCACCCAAAAATGTGAAGAGCAAGAGTGGAAATCCTCTCATGTCAATTTCTTCTCTAATCACCATTTTTCAAGCATTTTTAGATCTTTCAAGTTTCATTGCAAGCATGGTAAACTTCATTCTTCTTCTTGTTTTTTTTTGTTTTTTTTTTGTTTTTTTTTTTTAAGTGTTGAGCAAAGGAAATATAGCCCAAATTCGCAAGTTGTAAACCCTAGAATTTGGAATTGCTTAATTAACTTTGATTAAGATGCTTGCATGCATTTTGGAGAGTATTATGATAGCATTAACATAAAATGAGGTCTTTGTGATTGTGTGAATGTGTTGAGGGAGATTGAATATGTTTCTTATGTATAGAGGTGGATAAATTGGTATATAGAAGTTGGGGATTGAATATGTTCCCTTGTATATTGATGTAGAAGATTGGAGAAGTATCTATGGGAGGGTGTTAGAGTGATGGTATGAAGATTGTTGGGCATTGTCTTTGAAGAATGAAGCTTGAATCAAGATGTTAAGTTCAATTTTGATCGAGGATGTTAAGGACCACCCTAAGAGTTTCATGTTAAGGCGCACACATGCGATATGACAAGTCGTAAGCATAACACATCATGCGATGTTGATGTATTAGTAGAATTGAGAAATATAGTCTAACCTCGAAACATATCTCATACCTTATATTCTAATTGAGTTCCTCAATTATAGATCATCGCAGGAACCACATTATTTTCCGACAAAGTTAAGTAACATCAACTAGGTATTAAAATTTGTGAGTGAACACTCTTTCCTTAAGTTGATTTTCATTATATTATTTTTGATACCAGACTTACTTTTCCATATTTAGGGCGTTAGCCGAGTTTACTTTCAGATATGTTTTGGTAAAAGATGATTTGAGAAATGATTTAGAGAAGTGATGATTTTATGATTTCGAGGAATGTGGAAAAACCCACCTCAGTCTGTAACTTGACTCAGATATGGAATTGACGAATACAGATATCATGTGCACATGTAGTTCAGGACTAGGGATGACAGATGCCCCTAGTGTGGGTTTTTAGGTCAAACCAAGATCAATTAAGCAATGAAACATGTGAATACAAAAAGTAAGAATGCGAAAAATACTCACTTTGATAGGATTTTAGATGCGATGAACACAAAAATGTTCCTTCATGGAATTCGGCCAAGCTCATTGTGTTGCTCTTCAAGCTCCAAGCTTTGAGTGTTGATTCCAAGCTCAAGGATTGGTTTCCCTATCACCTTTGAATGACTTCTTTAGTGTGCTAGCACTTGGAAAATTTGCAACAAATTGTTTCCTTTTCTTTGTGAGACTCTCGGCCAAGCCAAGAGAAGTGAGAGAGAGAGGCAATTCACACCTAAGAGAGTGAGAGAAGATTGAAGTGTGTTGTGTAATCTAATTACCAAAAATGAAAGTCATATACCAAAAATAATAAAATGGTAAATGTCATTCAATCCATCACACTTGTGTGTTTTACACACAATCACCTACCAATAACTTCATCAACTTAAAGTGACAAAATTGACTAGTGATGTGACTTGTGATGTGACTTGTAGGCCCCACTTGATTCAAAATCTGAGTGGGCCCGCAACACATCCCGGGCTTGGGTTCACTAATTTCGAATAAAAAATTTTCCGTTGTGACGTAATTAAATCAAATTTAATTAAATAATTATGCCTAGCAAAATTACTATTCACGTAGCTCGCGAATTAATTCTAAATTAATTCGTTTGCCCGAATTAAAATCTAATTTTAATTCCTCGTCGAAATCTAATTTCGTTTAATATATCGAATATATTATTTTATCGATTAATTCCAAATTAATCATTCTCTCTCTTATATAGAATTTTATCCCAGATAAAATTTCTCCGTAATTAATCCTAGATTAATTTTCTCTCTCTTCTAATTAATCCCAGATTAATTATGTCCGAGTCATACGTCATCGGTGAATCTTCGGGAAGCGACCCATGAGATCCATGGATATGTTGGCAGTAAATCCGGTCGTCGGACTATCCGAACACGTACGTACCTAGTACTACGTTTTTACCGATTTACAAGACATGGTTGGCTTCTAGCAAAGCACCGTGCCTACCCAATTCTCCAGAAATATTCTTAAAGGAATATATAATCTGTATCAGGCGTAGTATACATAGTATTGCGTATTGTGATCCAGTATTAGATGTCACATACAAGGCCTGGGGCTGGAATTGTGTCTGCACCGTACGAAGCATATATCGGATCTCTGGTAACTAGTCTCTATAATCGGATAACATGACCTAGTCATATTATCCCGATAGCTGCAGCATAAAAGAGTACTAGTTCCGTATCCTGCGTGATCATCATCTTCATATGACTGAAGTGATACTTCCATCTTGACATCACACCCAATACACTACGATTCTCAATATACCCAGAAGAGGCATACACAGAACCTGTTAAAGCCCTGGACGACCACTACCAAAGTATATTGATTGTCGCAAGTATTAGCGATGCAAGTCTCAGGTTAAGACCAAATACATCTACCCTGATTCGGACTCCCATAGACACATAGTCATACTACCAATGGGATTCCGAGGGGTCTTTCCAGAGCGAAGCTGTTTCCATACCATCGTAAACACAACCTCCTATTACATTTGCATAAGTATCCAATACTTAAATATATGAGAACTATGCCGTTATGCTCCCACAACGCGCATAAGTGCAATACTAGTCTATTCCGCATTATCGATGTCCAATCTCGATAATACTACGACTAGGGATGTTTTAATGATTAAACCTTAGTGGATTAATATTGTCTCATATCTTATTAATCCGGAACTAATCATATGGAGTTTTATCATTTATATATCCCGGTAATCCAATTACAAATGATATAAGAACAATTTCCTTTGTCACATAATTAATTTGTACAACAACACTATGTTCTGTACAAATAGTGATGTTATGGGTCATAATTGTCCAACAATCTCCCACTTGGCCTATAGCCAATCACTCAAGTGTCATATACTTGAACTATGTACGAGTCGCTCAAATTTCTGCTGAGAAACAGCTTTCGTCAGCGGATGTGCAAGGTTATCATCTGATGCGATTTATATGATCATCACATCGCCACGATGTATGATCCGATGAATCAGATGAAATAATTGAAGTATATGTTTGGATCGTTGATGAGACCATTAATTCTTTAGCCTCTGCTGTAGCCTAGCTCAGCAGCTAACAGAACTACTCCTAATCTAATTAGGAATTTTATAGATCTAAAATTGCTTCTATTGCTGCCTTAGCTGCAGCAATATTCCGCTTTTGTTGTTTATTCGGCAACAATATCTTGCTTGGAAGATTTCCAGCTCACTGTTCCGTTATTCAATCTATATAGTACCCTTATTACGACTTATAGTCGTTTTTGTCGGTTTGGAAACTTGCAGCAGTGAACCCAGTAACTTCAAGTTCTCCTTCTCCATAGCTTAAGAAAGCATCCTTAGTTCATCTAAGATACTTAAGGATGTTCTTAACATCAATCCAGTGACTATCACTTGGATTGGCTTGATTGTGACTCCAATTGCTCAAAGCATATGAGACACATGTCGCGTACATATATTTCAATGTATGAGTTCTCAGAGAGTGCCAACAACCTTTAGATCTATCCTAGTAGATCCTTATTCCTAGAATAAGGTTGTTTCTCCCAAGTAGTCTACGAAGAATTTTTCATGAAAGCCAAGCTTTCACCGATTGCATTATGGGAATATGATTTCCAAGAAATGATATATCTTCATTATTTAGGACAATCATTGTGAGTGCGCTCCCACTAACCTCCTTGTATACACAAGAATCATTTTCATTTTGAATTAAATCATATACCATTATGATTACATCAAAATGAAAGTTCCAAGAACGCAATGCTTGCTTCAATCCATAAATGGATTGAATTAACTTGCAAACCTTGTTTGCTTGTTTTGGTACAACAAAACCGTCAGGATGTTGTAAACATCCTCCAAAAGGTTTCTGTTTAAGGAAATCAGTTTTGACGTTCAGCTGCCACATTTCATAAATGAAACATGCAACATTAGCAAGCATTATCCAAATGGATTTAATCATGGCAACGAGTAAAATGTTTCATCGTAATCGACACAATGTTGATAACGATACCTTTTCGCTACAAGCCTAGTTTTGTACGTTGGTATGTTGCCATCCATATATGTCTTCCTTGAAGACTTATACATTACCAATAGGCACAATGCCTTCCGGTACATCAACTAGTGTCCAAACTTGGTTGGTATAAATGGAATCCATTTCGGACTTCAGGGCACTTTGCCATAATAGGGAGTCGATACCTTGTATCACTTCCTCATCCGTAGCCAGTTTGTATTCCTCAATAAGATTGACATCTATATGAGGTGAGATCATAAACCCATACCTCTCAGGTTGTTTTCTGATTCTCTCCGACTTGCGCAGTTCTTGTGTATTCGAAGTTTGTGGTACAATTTCATCCCTGATGAACTGTTTGTGTTCCATTAAGAAATCGGTGCCTGGAACAGTATTACTCTGATTTTCATCGAGTTTTACTTTCCTCCCACTTACCACTGCATATAGGTATTCCTTTTAGGAAAATCGCATGGAGAGCAACAATTAAATTGTTCTCTTGTGAGTTGTATAAGTACTATACTTGGTTACCCTAGGATAACCTACAAATTAGGCACTTATCCGATTTGGGTTCTAGTTTGGTATCATCCAAACATCTGGCCAGCATTCCCAAATCTTCAGGAATGAGAAAACCCTGTTTCTTTCCTGTTCATATCTAATATGAAGTCTATATAACATATTTTCATGGAACCTATTCAAAATAAGTTTTGCACTGATTAATGCGTATCCCCAGAAGGAAAATGGTAGCTCAGAGCGACTCATAATTAACCTTACTATGTCCAACAAAGTTCGGTTTCTCTGTTCGGACACACCGTCAAAATGAGGTGTTCCGGGAAGAGTCTACATTGAAAGAATACTATACTCTTTCAAGTAATTGAGAAACTTATTGCTTAAGTATTTTCATCACGGTCCAATCGTGATGTTTTAATACTTTAGCCGATCTGTCTGTCTACTTCGTGTCGAACTCTTTGAGTTTCTGACTTGTGTTTCATTAGATACACATAACCATAACGCGATGCCACATCCGTAAAGGTTACGGAGTATTCATATCCACCTCTAGCCTAGCTAGATATGGGCCTATTTACGTAACTATGAATGAGGGCTAACAGATCGGTGGCACTTGCACTTTTACCAAGTAAAAAGTATTTTAGGCACTTTGCCCAATAAACTAGATTCGTAGACTTCATTTGATTAGAATCAAATCCGTCCTAGTACCCACTCTTCGAAAGTGTGGATATACGAGTCTTGTTAATGTGTCTCAGACATCAATGCCACAGATAAGTCTCACTGATTAATTCAGTTTGAGCTATTTGTTTGTCATGTTATACGTTTGAGATTCATTTATATTCAAAATATAAATACTGTTATTCACATATAATGTGTTTATCTCAATATCATCTTTATAAAATAAAACACTTAGTGTTCTAGAATATAAAGGTATACCCGCAACGGGTTAAACTTAGATATAGAGATAATGTTTCTAGTCAAACTAGGTACATTATAACAGTTTCCTAATTTAAGTACATACCTGTGGATGCTGGATTTCGGCCGAGGTCCACAATCAGAATTTGTAGGTTGGGGGCATCAGCGATCCTGCAAGACAAAGTAGAGTGAGCGGGAGAAGACTTCCCACCGGTGTGGTGGGTGCCGGGGCACTCCGACGCTCAAGTCAGTAGTATGAAATGAGCAGTAAATGTGTAAAATGTGAAGGCAAGGCTTACTATTATCATGACCTTCTTTGGGTGGCCGTGAGGGCGGAATGAAGTGTTTAAGAGATGTGAAGCTCTGAGAGCTTGTGTCAGAGAGCAGAAGCTGTAAGAGAGAAGTCAGGCTTGCTCTCCTTTGTTTCTCGTATTGTGTTGCAATTTATAGTTGAAGGTGAGTGACTTTTGCAGCTGGCATAAGTCCCACAATGTGCTAAGATATCTTTATTTAATGATCAATAGTGGAGCAATACAATTATGTTTAGGGTAGGTGGGAAATGTTTGGTAAGGATTTGGCTTTATGTATGGATTCTTTATCTGCTAATGGAATAAGGGTTTTCTTGGGCTTTACCTTGGGCTTTCCGGTATTTAGCATTTCTGTCCATGGCCTTATCTGATATTGGGTTCGATTTGGAAAGACAATTTTACCCCTGGCCCAAATTTGGCACGTACAATACCCAAAGGGTAATTCCTAAACTTAGGTTTCTACGGTTAAAACAGTGACTTCTCGTCCCGTTTCCGACTTATAGGTTTATCTCAACTGAAGCCAGTCTCCTGCTAATCAACAGATTCCGCACATCAGTACATATATTTATGTACCACATCTAGTATCAAAAATACAATTTTGAAACTAGTAGTGAACATGTTTATGACAAACATCTTTGAAGTCGGAGCCTTGCCCGTCTTCACTTCCTTCATGTCTGCCTTATCCATACGGCAGTCACGCTTCAGTGACCCCGTTTGCCACAGTTTAGGCAGACATCTTGGGATATGTCCTTTGTCTTCCCAGAAGACTGTGATGGTTTTGCCTTTGCCCCTTTTAGAAGCTCTGGCTCTGCCTTCCTAGAGCATAGCCATCAACTCTCCAAGAGTTTACTCTTGGTTCATAATGAACCTGCCCCAGCTTTCGGGTAGAGACTATAAGATCAAATCTTTGGTAGTCTCGGCCACGTAGGTTTTGCCAAGCTAATCTTAGCTGTTCGATGTCAGCAATCATCTGTGACACCTAGTGCTTGACAGATGTACCATCTGACATACACGAGCGAAAGAGCTTATTTTGTTATTTATACTTCTAACATCTAAGAATAAATCTATGAAGATCCTTTAATTTCAACATCATGGTATAAGGATCTAATCCTCAGTTTTGACGACGGAATTAGAGTGTCATTGCATCAAGCATAAAGGATTGAGCACTAAAGTTATCATCACCATGAGTCTTCCAAAACTCATGCTCCACTATTTACTCAACTCCGGGCTTAGGCCCGAGATGTCACTCTACCAAATAGAATAACTTCTCAGTTCCCAGGACTATCCTGATGTTTTATTCCCAATCTGAAAATTGGAGCCGTTTAAAGATATTTTCTCATAGGATTATGTTTTAAACGCTAATCTTTCAGTTATCTTGATTCCAATAGTCCAACTATCCAATCAATGATTTCAGGTACTATTGATTATAATGATTACTATAGTCTAACTATATAATCAACTATAATTTGATTGGTTAAATTCAAATATATTGATTACTATAATCTAATTATACAATCAACTATAAATTGAATTAGTTTGAATACAGTCCAACTGTTTAATTAAAACAACAATAAAATATTAGTCCAACTAATATATACATTAATAAATAATGACGAAAAATGAAATGAGCGCGTATTGGCAAGTATCTAAACGAAATTGAAAATTTAATACTTGCCTCCCACTATTTTTCGGCGAGCCTCTAACCTTCTGTTGAGTACTCGGGAAACCTAGTTTCCTAGTGGGCTAGGATCCCGTTAAATAACACACAACCTTGACTTTGGCCAACAAGCTGTATGATATTTATATAGGTAGATCTCTAAGATCAATTGGATCTCATCCAATTCCTAGATCCAGTAGGGTGGACTTCCAAGTCCGAAACATATATCTAATATATGCCAATATATCCGATATATTCCCTAACCTTTTTCCTCTGAATCAACTAAGCCTTGGCTTTGGCACAACAAACTTAATGATTCCAGTTAAGCGGGACCCATTGACTTTGGAAAGCTTCGTAATCGATGTCGATGGACAAGAAGTGATCTTGACTTTGGCCAACAAATCACAACTTGGACAAGACATACGATATAGAACAAAGCCTTCATGATTCAAACACATATGTGATGGACAAAGGTCTGACTTTGGCCAACAAATCAGTGCTAATCTTGGATCTTGAGAGAGAATCACTCAATGGAAGGAAAATCGCTTAATATTTATTTATGGTTTTTCGCGTAATTGGCAACCAATTAATTACTTTGATTAGGTCTCATCATACACCCTTAAGCATGCATTCTAAAAGCATAATAAGGCGCGGTAAATAAATTAATAATGATATGCGGATGGATATTTAAAACATTTTGTTCCTAGAACAAATCTCTCCCTTTCCTCTGTCCCGCTAGCACAAATCTTATTTATACCCAAATACATACACTTCTAAAGAAACCTTACTTACATTGAGGGGAATAGGTGAGAAGAGAAATACAAATAGGTAAGAGGTAATAGGCTGGACACGCAGGTCCCATTTAATAAATTCTAAATTTATTACAACAATTTCCAAATTGCCCTCACCCATCTAATATCCATCCGATATACATTATTCATACATCACATCAATGTATTCACACAAAACATGTTATCAATCAATCTAATCCAATTAATTAATCCTTGATTAGTGAGCATCCAATGTTCAAAACAACGATTTGATTTGCGCGAGTCCAACTCGTTAAGAATAAGTACTCAAAGTACGAATTCTTGAATTATATCAAACTACAACATTAACTCCATTTAATTTGTATTCAATACTACTTCTTTATTTAATTCCAAATTAAATAATTACACTTTATTAATAAGCCTTTACGACTTAGATTCTAAATCTAATCTTTATGGGTCTCAAAGCCCAATTAACATCCAATGTCAATTTAATTAAACCCAATGGGCTTTCAATTAATTTATAAGGCATGAGCTTGGCAACCAAAGCCCAATAAGGAATCACCCTTTGCCAAAAATCAATTTAGGCCCAATTAAATCTTTAAAGGCCCATTTAATCATATTTGAACTTTATGGAAATGGTTTTAGGCCCAATTGGATCCAACCAATTATCCTAAACCAAACTTGGCCCAACCAAGCCCATTAAGCCAAAATACAACATTTTTAGCCCAATCCAAATTTAGCCCAACTAATTAAATTACAATATTCCAATATCATAATTTAATCAATTAAAGTGTATTAGCCATAATTAATTATTTAAATCAACATTTCCAAAATACCAATTTACATAATTAATCATGCTCTAATTAACCAACTTATGTCCAAAACAAATTGAAGCAAAATCAATCCCAACATGCTTTCTAAGCTCACGACAATTAGGGACTTTTTATATCAATTTTGATTTCAATCCAATTAAATCACAAACTAATATATCCCATGTATTTTCACATCCAATTGTCTAAAATTCAAAAATCACCAAGAGCTAGGGTTCTATACCATTCGGCCAAGGCACCAAATTTGGGGAAAATTAATCCAATTAATTTTTTTTCAAATTGATCATGCACAACTCAAAGTTAACATATTATAAGCATGCTCAAACAACAATTTTCCTAAAAAATGCTCAAATCAAAAATACCCAAATTAAAGTTAAGAACCATAAATTCAATTTCATGCTTAATAACCGCTTTGATACCATTGTTGGATTTTCTAGGTCAAACCAAGAATCAATTAAGCAATGAAACATGTGAATACAACAAAGTAAGAATGCAGAAAATACTCACTTTGATCGGATGTTGGATGCGATGAACACAAAAATTTTCCTTCATGGAATTCGGCCAGCTCCTTGTGTTGATCTTCAAGCTCCAAGTTTTAAGTGTTGATGCAAGCTCAGGATTGGTTTCCCTATCACATTTGAATGACTTCTTTAGTGTGCTATCACTTGGAAAAATTTGCAACAAATTGTTTCCTTTTTTTTTATGAGACTCTCGGCCAAGCCAAGAGAAGTGAGAGAGAGAGGCAATTCACGCCTAAGAGAGGGATAGAAGAGTGAAGTGTGTTGTGTAATCTAATTACCAAAAATGAAAGTCATATACCAAAATAAAAAAATGGTATAAATGTCATTCAATCCATCACACTTGTGTGTTTTACACACAATCACTACCAACAACTTCCATCAATTTAAAGTGACAAAGTTGACTAGTGATGTGACTTGTGGGCCCCACTTGATTCAACATCCGAGTGGGCCCGCAACACATCTCGGGCTCGGGTTCGCTAATTTTGAATTAACGAATTTTCCGTTGCGACGTAATTAATAATTATGCCTAACAAAATTACTATTCACAGTCGCTCGCGAATTAATTCTAATTAATTCGTTTGCTCGAATTAAAATCTAATTTTAATTTCGCGTCGAAATCTAATTTCATTTAATATATCGAATATATTATTTTATCGATTAATTCCAAATTAATCGTTCTCTCTCTATATAGAATTTTATCCCAGATAAATTTCTCCGTATTAATCCTAGATTAATTTTCTCTCTTTTAATTAATCCCAGATTAATTATGTCCGAGTCATACATCATCGGTGAATCTTCGGGAAGCGACCAATGAGATCCCTGGATATGTTGGCAGTAAATCCGGTCGTCGGACTATCCGAACACGTACGTACCTAGTACTACGTTTTACCGATTTACAAAACATGGTTGGCTTCTAGCAAAGCACTGTGCCTACCCAATTCTCCATAAATATTCTTAAAGGAATATATAATTTGTATCAGGCGTAATATACATAGTATTGCGTATTACGATCAAGTATCGGATGTCACATGCAAGGCCTGGGGCTGGAATTGTGTCTGCCCCATACGAAACATATTTCAGATCTCTGGTAACTAGTCTCTATAATCGGATAAACATGACCTAGTCATATTATCCCGATAGCTGCAGCATAAAAGAGTACTAGTTCCGTATCCTGCGTGATCATCATATTCATATGACTGAAGTGATACTTCCATCTTGACATCACACCCAATACACTACGATTCTCAATATACCCAGAAGAGGCGTACACAGAACCTGTTAAAGCGCTGGATGACCAAAACCAAAGTATATTGATTGTCGCAAGTATTAGCGATGCAAGTCTCAGGTTAAGACCAAATACACTTACCCTGATTCGGACTCCCATAGACACATAGTCATACTACCAATGGGATTCTGAGGGGTCTATCCAGAGCGAAGCTGTTTCCGTACCATCAGTAAACACAACCTCCTATTACACTTGCATAAGTATCCAATACTTAAAATATGAGAACTATGCCGTTATGCTCCCACAACGCGCACAAGTGCAATACTAGTCTATTCCGTATTATCGATGTCCAATCTATATAATACTACGACTAGGAATGTGTAATGATTAAACCTTAGTGGATTAATACTGTCTCATATCTTATTAATCCGGAACTAATCATATGGACTTTTATCATTTATATATCCCGGTAATCCAATTACAAATGATAAAAGAGCAATTTCCCTTATCACATAGTTAATTTGTACAACAACACCATGTTCTGTACAAATAGTGATGATATGGGTCATAATTGTCCAACACCTAGACCTGATTCAGATCTGTAGGGTAACATAGTTATAAGTGCATGAAAGTTACTTTGAACATCGCTAATTCGGCTTGATTATCATCATTTTTTTATTTGATCTTAATTAGAGTTTATTTTATGTTTTATTCTTAGGAAGCAATGGAACATGAAGATTGGATCAATTACACATGTTTCGGGACCTTGCGGATGCATAGGAAGCATGCGGGAAGAGCGGAAACACAGAAAGCAAAATCCAGAAATTCAACGCGCATCGTGACGCACCCTTCTTGGCGTCGCGACGTGCTATCAAAAACTATACTTATAAGAAAACCCGAGAGTTGGGCGCCGCGGTGCCCCGGAAGACACCAGAAACCTAATTTAGACGTGTTTGATGCTCACAATAACTCCGGAACTTTCCTATATAAACCCAACTTCATCCAAATCATAGGAGGGGAGAAAAGAAGAGAGAAATAGAAGAGGAACACACAACAAAGAGCCAAAAATACATATTTGGGAGAGAAGAACGAAGAACTTCAAGCCGACATGACGTCTCTCCGATTTATCAAGGCTATATCTCTCTTATGCATGGAGAACTAATCTCATAGGCAAAGCTAATAATGAACTCTTGTTTAAGTTCTTATGTTTATGTTGTTGATTCCTAAGTACTTTGTAACGTTTAATACATTTGATGTTTGTTATTCTTTATTATCTTTCGATTTATGAATCCAGAAACTGTGTTTTACCAACTTACATATAGGAATAATCATACTTCTTTTATGTGTGATTGGGGAACCAAGTTGTGACTGGTAAAGTTGTTTTATGAGTTGGTCTTATGCTGCAGTATAGCCTGAGGGTATATTGTCGACGTTAGATAGGTCATAACGATAACTTTATGTGCTATTACCATCGAGAAGATAATTCATTGATTACCTTAGAATTTAATGTGTTTTGAATTGAATATCTTTCGATTGTTGGTTTGGGATGTGAAATCTTCAATTGAGTAATAAAAGGAATCAATAACTGAATATAGGAATTTGATACAAGAGGGATTTCCAATGCTTCGCTGCCTATCTCTACTGATAATTTCTAAGTATTTTTCATAATATTTATTTTTCATCACCAATTCAATCTATCTATTTCCATTAAGTTATTGCTAACGTTTTTGTTTAAAGTAAATTAGTTCATTGTAACCATCTCTCTGAGGAATCAACACCCCAACTATACTTTGATAACCCCGAGTACTTTTTGGGCGTAATCAAATTTTGGCGCCGTTACCGGGGATGCAGTTTACAATCCGAAGGAGCAGGTTTACTTAGTCAACAACAAAGTGGTAACTTCGTTCCGTTTTTATTTTTTTTATTATTTTTTTATTTATTTTATTTCTATTTTAGTTTTAGTTTTAGTTTTGATTTTTAGTTTATTTTATTTTTATTTTTATTTTTGTTTCTCGTTTTACTTGTGTTTAATTGTATGCCTAGACGTAAGGACCAGTTTAGTAGATTTGTTAGGATTGAAGAAGAAAACTCAGAATCAGAAAGTTTGTTTGATAATCTTTTTGCCACACCATCTACATCTAGCACACACAACATGAGTGAGTATGAGAGACCACCAATTAGGACTCTTGAAGAGTACCTTCATCCCACTCGCACAACTACACCATCATGCATCATGGTTCCTCCTAATGCACCACATATAGATTTTAAACTTGGAATGATATAGTATCTCCCAACCTTTCATGGTTTGGAGAATGAGAACCCTTATGTGCACATTAGAGAGTTGGAAGAGGTTGTAGCAACCTTCCATGACCGGTTTGGGACTACAGACACAATTAGACTTAAGTTCTTCCCCTTTGCCCTTAAGGATATAGATAAAAGCTGGTTGTATTCTTTGAGATCTCGGTCAATAGGATCATGGGGTGAGATGACACATGCATTCTTTAACAAATATTTCTCACACCATAAAATGAATGCCCTGAAAAGACAAATCTCTACCTTCTCCCAGAAAGACAGTGAAACTCTTTATCAAACATGGGAGAGGTTTAAATAGATGTTAGCTAGTTTTCCTCACCATAGGTATAAGAGTTGGCGCTTAGTAAGTTATTTTTATGACGGTCTAACCCATAGAGAGCACCAATTTGTTGAGACAATGTGCAATGGTGAGTTCATCCAAAAGGACCCTGATGAGGCATTAGAGTACTTAAATGACCTAGCTGAGAAATCTCACACTTGGACTGGACCTAATGCCATGGATAGCACTGATAGGACACACACCACTCCTTCTAGCAAAGGCATACACCACTTTAGGGAAGAAGATAGTCTTAAGGCACATGTTGAGATATTGACTAGGGAGTTAGGAGCCTTAAAAGCCAAAGATAGCAAGACTATGCATGCGGTAGCTCAATTAGAACCTCAAGGGGTATGTTTTGTATGTAAGGGGATTGACCATTTAGCCCAAGAGTGCCATGTATATGGTGAGATGAGGGGAACATATGAGGAACAATTCAATACCTTTGGGACGTACAAGAAGCCTTATACACCGTATTCAGATACCCATAATCCTAGTTGGCGGAACCATCCCAATCTTAGTTGGAAACAGGAGCCCCTACAGCCTAGTCAAGCACCACAACCTAAAGGTTACAGTTCTCCCCAGTATCACACACCTTCCATTCCCTATAAATTCTTTAGAAGACATTGTACATGAATTTATAGAAGCCCCGAGCAAAACCAATCAAAGGTTTAAGTCATTGATAGCTCAGGTAGTTGAAGACAATAAGGAAATTAAGAGTCAAGTCTCTAAGTTGACTATTGTCCTGAGTGTGCAAGAATAAGGAAATTTTCCATCTCAGGCCCTACCAAATCCTCAAGGGAAACACATGGCACAGGCCGACCATGATGCATCCAACGTAAAAGGTGTTAACGCCATAATCACTAGGAGTGGTAATGAGGTAGGCTTGCAGGACACCTCCAATATTATTGGTGACCACAAAAAAAAGTAGTACAAATACTCCTTAGGAAGAATAAGTGCCTGATGAACGGAAAATATATCAATATTTACCGCCCCTTTTACTTAATATTTTGTATAGTTTCTCGAGTTTTATGAACATTTTGATGTGTTTTTATTTATTTTGCAAATAAAATAAAATCAGGACTTAATAGAATCAATCAGGATGAAATATAGAACAAATAAGGGCAAAAACTGGACATGAAATTTTGATTTTGGAGATTGGAAACTTGAAATGACGTTCTAACGAAGTACAATTTCAGAAATTTCAACTTTGTGTAATTGTCGTATTTTAGCCATAACATTTTATTCTGATATTAGATTGAGGTGATTCAAGTTCTAGATTAAAGAAGACTCAAAGATCTACAACTGTGAAGTTCATAAGATTTTCGAATTCTGAAGTTTTTATTACCAAAATTGATTAAAAATCCGTAGTGTGTTATGTGTAGTTATTAAAGTCATTTTCAAAAATAAAAAAATAAAAAAAAAAAAAAAAATGGAAATTGTCAAACTTTTACCAAATATACATGTTTAGTGGAGGATTTGGTGTCGTGTTTGGTGCCATGTTTGGTGGCATATTTGGTGGAGAAATTGGTGGAAGCCTTTATATTTGCCTATAAATACCAAACTAACCTTTGCAAATTTTTCATGCTTTCTTTGGTGGATTTCTCCATGAAAACCTAAAAGAAAGTGTCTTGCATGTTTATTTAAGTTGATTTGTATTTTCTCTTTATTTATTTAATAAAGTTTTATGTGTTTTTAATTACGTCATGAGTAGGTAATCTCTTTTTGTTGGAGTCTGGGGTGAAACTTTTAATATAATAATTTAGATTTACTCCCTTAATTTAGATAAGTAAATTGAATTAATTATTTACCGTCTATATGGCCAGTTTTACATTATTGGACTTAGTTTCCGCCTATATGGTCGGTTTAGGTGCTAACCTTGTTACCGCCTACATGGTCGGTTTATATGATTTTGTTACCGCCTATATGATCGGTTGGACTTTGGAAAAATGACATTCACCGCCTATATGGTCGGTTTTAATATAATTAATTCAAGAAATGATTAATTGATAAGAGAGTAATCTATATTTGAAGTATTAAAAGTGAAACCCCTAGCTCCAACACTTTCTTTTATTGTTTTAATTTTCTTTTACTTTTTAATTTTCTATTATGTTATTTTGTTTAACTATGTATTTTGTAATTTTAGGTATGTTTTGTAACTAAAAATATTATCTAGGGTTGTGATGAATTTCAATATCAATGTTTTATAAGTGGTTATTTTATGTTTTGGGTAGTACATTGGTTTGTTTATTGAGTCTTAAGTTTAATGTTTCTTGTTAACTGGCCATTAATAAGATTAATTTGGTAAACTTAAAATGAACTTGGAAAAAGGATTTTAGGTTTTAGCCATAGACTCAATAGCTCACGATCTCACCTTGGGGTAAATGTCTCTTAGGTAAATTTCCTTACATGATATGAATATACTTGTCGGGCGGGGTGTTGGGTTTTCTAGGTCAAACCAAGATCAATTAAGCAAGAAATCATGTGAATACAACAAAGTAAGAATGCGGAAAATACTCACTTTGATCGGATTTTGGATGCGTTGAACACAAAAATTTTGCTCCTTGAAGTTTCGGCCAAGTCCCTTTGAAGTTGATCTCCAAGCTCCAAGCTTTGAGTGATGAGATTCCAAGCTCAAGGATCGGTTTCCCTAACACCTTGATACGATTCTTCAAGTGCTAGCTTAGGAAAAATTGCTACAAAATTTCCTTGATCTTCCTAGTGACTCTCGGCCAAAGGAAAAAATAGAGAGAAAAATGGCTCAAAGTTGTGTGCATAAGAGAGTGAGAGGGAGTGAATGACTTGTGTTAATTGATTTCAAAAATCAAAAGAAAGATATACAAAACATTTGGTATATGTCACTCAAGCCATCAACTTTACCAAGTGTGTTGAACAAGTCTTCACCAACTCACCAAAACCCATCAACTAAAGTGACAAGTGATGTGACTTGTGAAGTGACATGTGGGCCCCACTTGATTCAAAATCCGAGTGGGCCCGTAAAAACTCCGGGCTCGGGTTCCTTAATTCGAATTAACGAATTTTCTGTTGTGACGTAATTAAATCAAATTTAATTAAATAATTATGCCTAACAAAATTATTATTCACGTTGCTTGCGAATTAATTCTAAATTAATTCGTTTGCCCGTACTAAAATCCAATTTTAATTCCGCGTCGAAATCTAATTTCGTTTAATATATCGAATATATTATTTTATCGAATAATTCCAAATTAATCGTTCTCTCTCTTCAATATTATTTTATCCTAGATAAAATCTCTCTGTAATTAATCCTAGATTAATTATGTTTGAATCATACGTCAACGGTGAATCTTCGGGAAGCGACCCATGAGATCCCTGAATATGTTGGCAGTAAATCCGGTCGTCGGACTATCCGAACACGTACGTACCTAGTACTACGTTTTTACCGATTTACGAGACATGGTTGGCTTCTAGCAAAGCACCGTGCCTACCCAATTCTCCAGAAATATTCTCTTAAGGAATATGTAATCTGTGTCAGGCGTAGTATACGTAGTATTGCGTATTGCGATCCAGTATCGGATGTCACATGCTAGGTCTGGGGCTGGAATTGTGTCTGCCCCGTACGAAGAATATATTGGATCTCTGGTAACTAGTCTCTATAATCGGATAAGCATGACCTAGTCATATTATCCCAATGACTGCAGTACATAAGAGCACTAGTTCCGTATCCTACGAGAATCATCATCTCCATATGACTGGAGTGATACTTCCACCTTGAAATCACACCCAATACACTACGATTCTCAATATACCCAGAAGAGGCGTACACAGAACTTGTTAAAGCCCCGGACGACCAAAACCAATGTATACTGATTTTCGCAAGTATTAGCGATGCAAGTCTCAGGTTAAGACCAAATAAACCTACCCTGATTCGAACTTCCATAGACACATAGTCATACTACCAATGGAATTCCGAGGGGTCTATCCAGAGCGAAGCTGTATCCGTACCATCGGTAAACACAACCTCCTATTACACTTGCATAAATATCCAATACTTAAATATATGAGAACTATGCCGTTATGCTCCCACAACGCGCACAAGTGCAATACTAGTCTATTCCGCATTATCGATGTCCAGTCTCGATAATACTACGACTAGGGATATTTTAATGATTAAACCTTAATGGATTAATACTGTCTCATATCTTATTAATCCAGAACTAATCAGATGGACTTTTATCATTTATATATCCCGGTAATCCAATTACAAATGATAAAAGAGAAATTTCCTTTGTCACATAGTTAATTTGTACAACAACACGATGTTCTGTACAAATAGTGATGCTATAGGTCATAATTGTCCAACAATCTCCCACTTGGCCTATAGCCAATCACTTAAGTGTTCTACACCTGAACTATGTACGGGTCGCTCAAAATTCTGCTGAGAAACTGCTTTCGTCAGCGGATTTAAAATGTTATCATCTGGTGCGTTTTATTCGATCATCATATCACCACGATGTATGATCTGACGAATCAGATGAAATAGTCGAAGTACATACTTGGATCATTGATGAGACCATTAATTCTTTAGCCTGTGTTGTAGCTTAGCTCAGCTGCTAACATAACTACTCCTAATCTAATTAGGAATTTTACTGATCCAAAATTGTTTCTTTTGCTGCCTCAGCTGCAACAATATTCCACTTTTGTTGTTTATTCGGCAACAGTATCTTGCATGGTAGATTTCCAGCTCACTGTTTCATTTTTCAAACTATATAGTACCCTTATTACGACTTACAGTCGTTATTGTCGGTTTGGAAAATTGCAACAGTGAACCCAGTCACTTCAAGTTCTCCTTCTCTATAGCTTAAGAAAGTATCCTTAGTTCATCTAAGATACTTAAGGAAGTTCTTAATTATCAATCCAGTAACTATCACTTGGATTGGCCTGATTGTGACTTCATATGCTCAAATCATATGAGACACCAGGTCGCATATATAATTTTCAATGTTCGAGTTCTCAGAGAGAGCCAACAACTTTTAGATCTATCCCAGTAGATCCTTATTCCTAGAATAAAGGTTGTCTCTACCAAGTATTTTATGGAGAATTTTCATGAAAGCCAAGATTTCACCGATTCTATTATGGGAAAGTCATTTCCAAGAAATGATATATCATCATTTTATAGGACATTAAATGTCAGTGCGCTCCCACTAACCTCCTTATATACACAAGAATCATCTTTGTTTTGAATTAAATCATATACCATTATGATTACATCAAAACGATAGTTCCAAGAACGCAATGTTTGCTTCAATCCATAAATGGATCGAATTAACTTGCAAACCTTGTTTGCATGCTTTGGCACAACAAAACCATTAGGATGTTTATAAACATCCTCTAAAAGGTTTCTGTTGAAGGAAAGCAGTTTTGATGTTCAGCTGCCATATTTCATAAATGAAACATGCAGCATTAGCAAGCATTATCCAAATGGATTTTAATCATGGCAACAGGTAAAAGGTTTCGTCGAAATCAACACAATGTTGATAGCGATACCTTTTCACTACAAGCCTAGCTTTGTACGTTTGTATGTTGCCATCCATGTTTGACTTCCTTGAAGACTCATATTGTACCAATAGGCACAATGCCTTCCGGTACATCAACCAGTATCCAAACTTGGTTGGTATACATGGAATCCATTTCGGACATCATGGCACTTTGCCATAATATGGAGTCGATACCTTGTATCACTTCCTCATACGTAGCCAGTTCGTATTCCTCAATAAGATTGACATCTTTACGAGGTGAGATCAGAAACTCATACCTCCCAGGTTTTTTCTGACTCTCTCCAACTTACGCGGTTCTTGTGTATTCGAAGATTGTGGTACGGTTTCATCCTTGATGAACTGTTTGTGTTCCATTAAGGATTCGGTGCCTGGAACAGTATTACTCTGATTTTCATCGAGTTTTACTTTACCCCCACTCACCACTGCATATGGGTATTCCTCTAAGGAAAACCGCATGGAGAGCAACAATTAAATTGTTCTCTTGTGAGTTGTATAAGTACTATACTTTGGTTTCCCTAGGATAACCTACAAATTAGGCACTTATCCGATTTGGGTTCGAGTTTGGTATCATCCAAATATATACGTAGCATTCCCAAATCTTCAGGAATGAGAAAACCCAGTTTCTTTCCTGTTCATATCTAATATGAAATCTGTCTAATAGATTTTTCATGGAACCTTATTCAAAATAAGGATTACACTGTTTAATGCGTATCCCTATAAGGAAAATGGTAGCTCAGAGAGACTCATAATTAACCTTATCATGTCCAACAAAATTCGGTTTCTCCGTTCGGACACACCGTCAAAATTAGGTGTTCTGTGAAGAGTCCACATTGAAAGAATACTATATTCTTTAAAATAATCTTGAAACTTATATGTTTAAGTATTTTACACTATGGTCCTACCGTAATGTTTTTAATACTTTTACCGGTCTGTCTTCTTATACTTCGTGTCGAAACTCTAAAAGTTTCTAACTTGTGTTTCATAAGAAACACATAACCGTAACGCGATGCCACATTCGTAACGGTTACGAAGTATTCATATCCACCTCTATCCTAGCTAGATATGGGCCTACTTACGTCAACATGAACGGGGGCTAACAGATCGGTGGCACTTGCACTTTTACCAAGTAAAAGGTGTTTTAGGCATTTTGCACAATAAACTAGATTCTTAGACTTCATTTGATTAGAATCAAATCCGTCCTAGTACCCACTCTTCAAAAGTGTGGATATACGAGTCTTGTTAGTGTGTCCCTGATAACAATGACACAAATAAGTCTCATCTGATTAATTCAGTTTGAGCTATTTGTTTGTCATATCATATGTTTGAGATTCATTTATATTCTAAATATAAATACTTATATTCACATCTAATGTGCTTATCTCAGTATCATCTTTATAAAATAAAACACTTAGTGTTCTAGAATATAAAGGTATACCCGCAACGAGTTAAACTTAGATATATAGATAATGTTTCTAGTCAAACTAGGTACATTATAACAGTTTCCTAATTTAAATACATGCCCAAATGGTAGTTTCTAAACTTAGGATTCTACGGTTAAAACAGCGACTCTTGTCCCGTTTTCGACTCGCAGGTAGATCTCAATTGAAGCCAGTCTTATGCTTATCAGCAGATCTCGTACATCAGTACAATATATGTACAACACTTAGTATCAAAAATCCAATTTTGAAACTAGTAGTGAACATGTTTATGACAAACATACTTGAAGCCGGAGCCTTGCCCCGCCTTAACTTCCTTCATGTCTGCCTTGTCCATACAGTAGTCACGCTTCCAGTGACCTCGTTTGCCACAGTTTAGGTAGACATTTTGGGATATGTCATTTGTCTTCCTAGAAGACTGTGATGATTTTACCTTTGCCCCTTTTAGAAGCTCTGGCTCTGCCTCCTTGAGCATAGCCATCAACTCTCCAAGAGTTTACTCTTGGTTCATAATGAACCTGCCCCAGCTTTCGGGTAGAGAGTATAAGATCAAATCTTTGGTAGTTTCGGCCACGTAGGTAATGCCCATCTAACCTAGCTGATTGATGTCAGCAATCATCTGCTACACCTTGTGCTCGACAGATGTACCCTATGACATACACGAACGAAATAGCTTCTTTTGCAATTCGTATTTCTAATATCTAAGATTAGATCTATGAAGATCTTTAATTTCAACATCATGGTATAAGGATCTAATCCTTAGTTTTGACGACAAAATTAAAGTGTCATTGCATTAAGCATAAATGATTGAGCACTAAAGTTATCATCACCATGAGTCTTCCAAAACTCATGCTCCACTATTTGCTCAACTCCGGGCTCAGGCCCGAGATGTTTCTCTATCAAATAGAATAACTTCTCAGTTCCCAGGACTATCCTGAGGTTTTATTCCCAATCTGAAAATTGGAGCTGTTTAAAGACATATTCACCCAGAATTATGTTTTAAACGCTAATCTTTCAGTTATCTTGATTCCAATAGTCCAACTATCGATCAACGATTTCAAGTGATATTAAATATAATGATTACTATAGTCTAACTATATAATCAACTACAATTGATTGGTTATATTCAAATATATTGATTACTATAATCCAATTATATAATCAACCATAAATTGAAGTAGTTTGAATACAGTCCAACTGTTAAATTAAAACAACAATTAAATATTAGTCCAACTAATATATTTTTATAAATTAATGACGAAAAATTGAAATGAGCGCATATTGGAAAGTATCTAAACGAAATTGTAAATTTAATACTTGCCTCCCACTATTTTTCGGCGAGACTCTAACCCTCTGTTGAGTACTCGGGAAACCTAGTTTCCTAGTGGGCTAGGATCCCGTTAAATAACACACAACCTTGACTTTGGCCAACAAGCTGTATGATATTTAACTAGGTAGATCTCTAAGATCAATTGGATCTCATCCAATTCCTAGATCCAGTAGGTGGACTTCCAAGTCCGAAACATATATCCAATATATGTCAATATATCCAATATATTCTCTAATTTTTTTCCTCTGAATCAACTAAGCCTTCGCTTTGGCACAACAAGCTTAATGATTCCAGTTAAGCGGACCCATTGACTTTGGAAAGCTTCGTAATCGATGTCGATGGACAAGAAGTGTTCTTTACTTTGGCCAACAAATCACAACTTGGACAAGACATGCGATATGGAACAAAGTTTTCATGATTCAAACACATCTGCGATGGACAAAGGTCTTGACTTTGGCCAACAAATCAGTGTCAATCTTGGATCTTAAGAGAGAATCACTCAATGGAAGGAAAACACTTAATATTTGTTGAGGGCTTTTCGCGTAATTGGCAACCAATTAATTATCTTTGATTAGGTCTCATCATACACCCTTAAAGATGCATTCTAAAAGCATAATAAGGCGCGGTAAATAAATTAATAATGATATGCGGATGGATATTTAAAATATTTTGTTCCTAGAACAAATCTCTCCCTTTCCTTTCTCCCGCTAGCACAAATCTTACTTCAACCCAATTACATAACACTTTTAAAGAAACCTCATTTACATTGAGGGGAATAGGTGAGAAGAGAAATACAAAGAATCAAGAGGTAATAGGCTGGACACGCAGGTCCAATTTAATAAATTCTAAATTTATTACAATAATTTCCAAATTACCCTCACCTATCTAATATCCATCCGATATACATTATTCATACATCACATCCATGTATTCACACAAAGCATGTTATCAATCAATCTAATCTAATTAATTAATATTTACTTAATAAGCATTCAATGTTCAAACAACGATTTGATTTGCGCGAGTCCAACTCGTTTAAGAATAAGTACTCAAACTACGAATTCTTGAATTATATCAAACTACAATATTAAATCCAATTTAATTTGTATTCAATACTAATTCTTTATTTAATTCCAAATTAAATAATTACACTTTTTAATGTGCCTTTACGACTTAGATTCTAAATCTAATCTTATTGGGTCTCAAAGCCCAATTAACATCTAATGTCAATTTAATTAAAGTCCAATGGGCTTTCAATTAATTTATAAGGCATGGACTTTGGCAACCCAAGCCCAATAAGGAATCACGATTTGCCAAAAATCAATTTAGGCCCATTAGGCCCTATTATCATATTTGGACTTTATGGAAATGGTCTTAGGCCCAATTGGATCCAAGCAATTATCCTAAACCAAACTTGGCCCAACCAAGCCCATTAAGCCTAATACAATATTTTTAGCCCATTCCAAATTAAGCCCAATTAATTAAATTCTAATATTCCAAATTTCCCAATTTAATTAATTAAAGTGTAATAGCCATAATTAATTAGTTAAATTAATATTTCCAAAACACCAATTACACTCATTAATCATGCTTTAATTAATCAACTTATGTCCAACACAAATTGAAGCAAAGTCAATCCCAACATGCTTCCTAAGCTCTCAGTAATATGGTAATTTTTTCATCAATTTTGATTTCAATTCAATTAAATCACAAATCAATTTACCCATGTATTTTAAACACATCCAATGGTATAAAAAAACAAAAATCACCAAGAGCTACAAGAGTCCCTCACATTCGGCCAAGCCTATCAATTTGGGGAAAATTAATCCAATTAATTTTTCATAAAATGATCATGCATAACTCAAAGTTAACATATTATAAGCATGCTCAAATCAAAAATACCCAAATCAAGATTAAGAACCCTAAATTCAATTTCATGCTCAATTATGGCTCTGATACCATTGTTGGGTTTTCTAGGTCAAACCAAGATCAATTAAGCAAGAAATCATGTGAATACCACAAAGTAAGAATGCGGAAAATACTCACTTTGATCGGATTTTGGATGCATTAAACACAAAAATTTTGCTCCTCAAAGTTTCGGCCAAGTCCCTTTGAAGTTGATCTCCAAGCTCCAAGCTTTGAGTGATGAGATTCCAAGCTCAAGGATTGGTTTCCCTAACACCTTGATATGATTCTTCAAGTGATAGCTTAGGAAAAATTGCTACAAAATTTCCTTGATCTTCCTAGTGACTCTCGGCCAAAGGAAAAAATAGAGAGAAAAATGGCTCAAAGCCGTGAGCATAAGAGAGTGTGAGGGAGTGAATGACTTGTGTTAATTGATTTCAAAAATCAAAAGAAAGATATACTAACCATTTGGTATATGTCACTCAAGCCATCAACTTTACCAAGTGTGTTGAACAAGTCTTCACCAACTCACCAAAACCCATCAACTAAAGTGACTTGTGAAGTGACATGTGGGCCCCACTTGATTCAAAATCCGAGTGGGCCCGCAAACACTCCGGGTTCGAGTTCGTTAATTCCGAATTAACGAATTTTCCATTGTGACGTAATTAAATCAAATTTAATTAAATAATTATGCCTAGCAAAATTACTATTCATGCCGCTTACGAATTAATTCTAAATTAATTCGTTTGCCCGAACTAAAATCCAATTTTAATTCCGCGTCGAAATCTAATTTCTTTTAATATATCGAATATATTATTTTATCGATTAATTCCAAATTAATTGTTCTCTCTCTTCAAATATTATTTTATCCTAGATAAAATCTCTCTGTAATTAATCCTAGATTAATTATGTTTGAATCATACGTCAACGGTGAATCTTCGGGAAGCGACCCATGAGATCCCTGAATATGTTGGCAGTAAATCCGGTCGTCGGACTATCCGAACACGTACGTACCTAGTACTACGTTTTTACCGATTTACGAGACATGGTTGGCTTCTAGCAAAGCACCGTGCCTACCCAATTCTCCAGAAATATTCTCTTAAGGAATATGTAATCTGTGTCAGGCGTAGTATACGTAGTATTGCGTATTGCGATCCAGTATCGGATGTCACATGCTAGGCCTGAGGCTGGAATTATAGTTGTCCCGTACGAATCATATATCAGATCTCTGGTAACTAGTCTCTATAATCGGATAAGCATGACCTAGTCATATTATCCCAATGACTACAGTACATAAGAGCACTAGTTCCGTATCCTACGTGATCATCATCTCCATATGACTTGAGTGATACTTCCATCTTGATATCACACCCAATACACTACGATTCTCAATATACCCAGAAGAGGCGTACACAGAACCTTTTAAAGCCCCGAACGACCAAAACCAAAGTATACTGATTGTCGCAAGTATTAGCGATGCAAGTCTCAGGTTAAGACCAAATACACCTACCCTGATTTAGACTTCCATAGACACATAGTCATACTACCAATGGAATTCCGAGGGGTCTATCCAGAGCGAAGCTGTTTCCGTACCATCGGTAAACGCAACCTCCTATTACACTTGCATAGTATCCAATACTTAAATATATGAGAACTATGATGTTATGCTCCCACAAAGCGCACAAGTGCAATATTAGTCTATTCCGCTGTGGGACACAGAACTTGACGACGCTGTTCTAGGCTCGCGGCCTAGTTGGGAGTACGAAATAACATGGAGTCGCCACCCGGTGTGAATCGGGACAAAGATTTAAGGCCGCACTCACCCTTCGCAAGGGAAGACCTCAAACCGTTGGGTTCAGAATGGTCCCTTACTTATGTCACTTGTGATGATATGATTTGTGCAATAAACTAACCGAATCTATTCAACATTCATGCTCAAGGGTACTTAGATATAACATGCTTTCATCCAAATAACTCCACGCAATATAACACAACGAGCATATTGAACCATTAATCCAAAGTAAACAAATAACTAATTAAACATAAACATAAACTAAACGAAACATCATGCATAAAGAATGAAGAAACAATCATGCTTTGAAAATTAAATAACAAGACTAAATTAACTCATGCTTAAAATAATAAATAAACGGCCTAAAACTATGACATGCTCAAATACAAATTTGGATGAGACGAGATACGTGCATCTTAAGTGGTACATAGCGTTGTATCCCGAGTGCAGACCACAATACCATCCATTCGGAATCGGCTACGGAATTTACGTCCGGGTTTCTATCCGATATACCACAAAAGGGAACACACATCCCGCTCATCCAACAATCACATCATGCCTCAAACGACTCTCATGCAATAATATTTTAAAATAAATAAAATAAAACAAAAGAAGATAAGTAAGAAGGTTCCCTCAGGTCTAACCTCTTTTATTGTCTCACGAAAGGGCGTTACACATCCGTTGGAAGGGTGAATGATCGCAACTCTTTTGGTTCACTAATCCAACTTTTTCCTCAATGTTTTGTGTTTGGGGGCCGCTGTTTTCACTCGTTTCACTGCTGTTTTTGTTGTATTTTTGGGTCACTATTTTTGGTAATTAGGGGACTATTTTGAGGATTATTTAGACTGGTTTGGGGGCAGTTTTCGAAGGGTTTCGGGGGCAGTTTTCGTTACTATTTGTGGAAGGTTTTGGGGACTGATTTGGGCGTGCAGAGAGGGGTTTTATGCGGCAGTTTGTGAGGCAATTCAGGGATGGTTTATGGTGTGGTATACGGCAGTTTGTGTGCAAGGGTTTTGCGGCAGTTTGGCTAGTGGCGTTTTGGTGCGTGAGGGGGCTCTTGATGTATCTTTTAGGGGTTTGTTTTGTAGTCGGTCTGTGGAGTTGTTATTGTTTTGTGTGAGGGGCAAGAGGCGAATTGGTGCTGTTTGAAGTGTGTTGGCAGTTAGGGTTGTCGATCGTGAGCATACCGAGTTGCTTTTAGTAGAGAAGGGTGTGTGTACAGTGAGGTTCGGGGCTAGTGGCGTGAAGAGGGCTCGTGGCAGATTTGTGAATGTTGGGTGCTGCGTGAGGGGAGGTTTTCTGTGTGACGTGAAGGCACTGGTGAGAGGCGTGATAGGGGTTTTGGCGTGAGGATGAGTGATGAGTTGGCTGAGTGGAGGGTTAAGGGCTGGCAGTGGCGTTAAGGCTGTGCGTCAGTGAGGGTAGGTGGCTATGTGAAGGGCTCGATGCGGTCCTTTCAGGCTTATGTGTGAAGGGTTGTTGTGGTGTGTTGTCTTCGGTGAGGGGCTGAATGTGGCTTGCTGGATTGCGTGAAGCGTGAGGAGGGTCAGGCAGTGAGTGGTTGATCTGTATGTGCCGTGTGAGTTGATGAGAGGTGTTCCGTGTGAGTTGATTTTGTGAATGGAGAGGCGTGAGGTCTGGTTGAAAGAGAGTGGCGTCGAATGGCAAAGATAGGGTTGATGAAGTTATGTGGCTATTTGGTCGTGAAGTCTCTTGGTGCGTGAAGTGGTTTTTTTGTTAGTGGGTCGTGGTTCGGTTGAATGAAGGGGTAAAAGGGCAGGTAGCTGTTGCGTCGTTGGTTGCTAGAGGGACTGTGAGCGTGGCTGCGTGGCTCTTTGCTGAGGGTGTAACGTGAATAAATTTTAGGGTTGTGTGTGGATGTTGGTTGCTGCGTGAGAGGGCATATAACTTATGGGTTGAAGGTTATTCTTTGTTTGTTGTTTGTGCCGTCAGGTGGAGTCGGTGTGGGAGTCTGATTTCTGAAGAGTTGGCTGAGGTTTGTTGTTTTTTTATGGCTGCCGAGAGTTTTGTGTGAAAGAGAGAGGAGAGCTAGGGTTTTTGCATTACTGCCGAGAGTGTAAGAAAGAGAGCGGGGAGTTGGTCTTGTTATGGTTTTTTTTTGTTTTGTGCCGTGTGAGAGAGATAGGCCAGCCAGTCTTAGGGTTTAGTTTGTGTTATTTTTATAGTGAGAGGGTAGGGGAATTAGGATTATGCATGGCTTTAATAGGAAACAAAATCAATTAATTGGGGAATTTATTTAAATTTGGTGAGTGGTTTATTTGTTTTAGGAAAAAATTTATTTAATTTTGATATTAGTTTTAATTAATTTAAATTTAATTTGTTTTAATTTAATTTAAATTGGAATTAATTTGATTTAGTTTAAATGGATTTTAATTTGATTAGTTTAATTTCAATTTAGTTATTTAATTTAGTTATTTAATTATTTTTTAATTCAATTTAATTTGTGACATGTATTTTAAATGTTTTAATTATTTAATTTGTGAGATGTGATTTAATGGGTTTGGTGTGTTTTAAAATAGAGGTCCAACAAGCGAACCCGAAGCGAAACAAGCGAGTTAAATCCGACCAAAATATCAATTTCCAACTTTACCCTTCCGACGTCCGTTTCCCGCGGCTTTCACAATCAAAGAGGTAGTGTCTCCATACGAGACTCATCATCGGGACTTATATGTAAAAATGCAATGTCTACATCCGCATTATCAATGTCCAGTCTCGATAATACTACGACTAGAGATATTTTAATGATTAAACCTTAATGGATTAATATTGTCTCATATCTTATTAATCCGGAACTAATCATATGGACTTTTATCATTTATATATCCCAGTAATCCAATTACAAATGATAAAAGAGCAATTTCCTTTGTCACATAGTTAATATGTACAACAAAACCATGTTCTGTACAAATAGTGATGTTATGGGTCATAATTTTCCAACACGAGGGTAGCCATAATTGGAACTTAATCTTAATGAATTCAGAGTTTCTTAATTAACATAAGAATATAGTTAATTGGGTTACTTTCGGTATTTACATCTGACCATCGGAAGAGGCTTTTGCATAACTTCGTGTTCCAGGTTAATAAACCGATATATTGCAAAAATATGAGATAATCACTTCATCTTTAAAAGATATTGGAAGGATTCACAACCTTGGATATTTTCATATCATTGTTTAAAACTTAAAATCTACATTTGTTTTATTTAATTACTTGTCTTTAGTTTAAAATCACCATCCAACCAAAAATCAATCAATTAGATACTCGTAGACATTTAGCTTCATAAATAAATAGCTTAGGTATTAAGTCCTCATGGGATCGATACATTTTATACTACTTGAGCGATACGTGCTCTTGCGTTACGTGTGTGTGTTTACCACCGATCAAGTTTTTGGCGCCGTTGCCGGGGAATTATTTATCTTTCACTATTAATTTTAGGGTTAGATACATTTACTTGTGTCTAATTTGTTTTTACTTATTATTTTTGTTTTCTTGTGTTTCAGGTTCTCAGTCAATACATGAGAAGAACCAGAATCTTTGAAATCCGTCCGCTTGACCCAGAAATTGAAAGAACCATCAGACAGTTAAGAAGAGAAAGGCGAGAAGGCCAAGAATCACTGATCAATATGGAACCTGAACCTTTGGAAGTTGCACCACCAATTCATATTCGAGATAGAACTATTCCGGTGGTTTACGGCTTCATTTCGTGTATTATACTTCCTCCCTTACCAGCAAATGCGTGTGACATCAAAACATGCATTCAGATGATACAACAGTCAGTTCAGTTTGGGGGGAATGCAACTGAAGATCCTAATACCCACATCAGTAACTTCCTGGAAGTTTGCAGCATATTCAATTACAACCGAGCGGCATAAAAAGCAATAAGACTGCGTGTTTTTCCATATTCCTTGAAAGACAGAACTAATGCTTGGCTACATTCACTACCAGCGGGTTCCATCATAACTTGGAACATTCTAGCCACCAAATTCCTTGCAAAGTACTTTCCCTCAGCCAGAACTGCAAAATTGAGGATGACATTACATCCTTTGTACAACATGACTCAGAATCCCTCTGCGAAGCTTGGGAATGATACAAGGATTTGCTCAGGAACTGTCCTCACCATGAGATTGCAAAGTGGCTACAAGTCCAAACCTTCTATAATGGAATTTCTGGATTAATGAGAACCACAATTGATGCTGCTTCTGAGAGGATCTGGCCTGAGACTTAATTGAAGAAATGGCCAACAACAATTCTTTGTAGCCAATAGAAAAGGGCATGATTCAACGAATCGCAAGAATTTACGAAGTTGGAGCCAACACAGCAATGAATTCCAAGCTGGATCTGATTTGCAAAAATCTGGAAACTCTTACATGAAGGTTAATACTGGATCCACAAGTTCACCATATGGAGGAGCACCAAAGGTAGAATCTTACAACCAACATGATGAGACGGTGAATTATGTCAACAATTTCAACAGACAGAGGAACAATCCATATTCCAATACCTATAACCTAGGTTGGAAGAATCATCCCAATTTCGCATGGAGTAAGAATTAAGGGCTGATGAACAATCCATCACCAGGATTCCAACAGAAAAACAAAATCCAGGAGTATGAAAAAGAGCCAGGAATAACAGAAGTGGTGGCTTACTTGAAAAAGCTAGAAGCAAAATATGATTCTCAAGCAGCATCATATGATTCCATGTTTCAATCCCAAACAACATTAATTCAAAGTCAAGCAGCATCTTTGAAAACACTGGAGAATCAAATGGGACACCTGGCCAATGCTCAGAGTTACAGACCGCAAAGTACCATTCCTAGCAACACATAACCAAATCCAATGAACATGGGGAAGGAGCAATGTCATGCCATCATTTTGAAAAGCAATAATGAAATCAATAAAAATGTTGCAGTCAATGAAACTCTTGAGGAATTTCCAAAAGAAAGCAGCGAAGTAGATCAACAGATGGAGGAAAAAGAGGCAAAAGTAAATGATCGAGAAAGATTCACTTCACCTCCACATTTTCCACAGCGTCTCTAGAAAAACAAACTAGACAAGCAGTTTGCTCGATTCCTGGAGATATTCAAAAAGCTGCATATCAACATTCCATTTGCAGAAGCGTTGGAACAAATGCCCAGCTATGTCAAATTCATGAAAGACATTCTGTCACGAAAGCGGAGATTGAGAGATTACGAGACAATAGCATTGACAGAAGAATACAACACCATCATTCATGTAATATCCCGGATTATTTTAACGAGTTTGCATGAATTTTATTTTCGCGCATGTGGTCGCGTCCGAGCTCGAGGTTGTAATAACCTGTAAAGTTATTATTGGATTCTGTTTGAATTTTTTTCGGATTGATCTGGTAGTGATGGGATTTTCCTGAATTCAATTAAAATTAAAATTAATAGATAATTATACAATTAATTTTGTGGTCCATAGCCCTCCGTATCACAATTATTTAATGAGAAAGAAATGTGTGGAGAGGAGTCTTAATTATTTAATTTAAGGTGCTAGTTTGGGTAAGAATACTAAGATTTTATTCATTGTGTCTAGATTTTTCTTTTAAATTCCTTTTAAATTAAATCAAGGCATCTCTTTTAGAGGGGTCACGAAACTTCTTATCCATTGCTAATCCCTCATGTAACTAGCCCATTTCATTACCATTCTTCACGCAGTCAACCCCCTCTCTAGTCATTTCTTCACGCTGCCCAGCACACACAGAGGCTGATGCTTGAAATTTTCGCCTCCCTCATCCACCATCTTTATTCCCCAATAGCAAAGTGTGATAGTTGATTTGTGCAGGAGAGCAAGGGAAAAATAAAAAAATAACGAAGAATCCGGGAAAGAAATGAGGAAGAGGATGTGGGAAAAGTAGAAAGATTTGGCGGACAAAGTAAGGGAAAGTGGAAGATTTCTGCGCAGAAGCAGACGTTTAGAGATTGCAATCCTCATTTTAATTCAGTTTTACAAAAGAAGGTAAAAATAATTTTTATGCATCATCAATATCATCATTCACCAACAAAATAACCAGGTGAGGTTTAGTTAAGACTTTTGCTCTCCGTGAGTGAAATTGTTTCGTTCTCTTAATTATAATGTCTGTATTTACTATTTACTTTAAGCTCAAAGTAGGTGAAGTTGATCCTGATAAGCTTTGAAGTGGGATTTTGTCCTTCCTTTTCATAATTTCTGTTTATTGCTGATTTTTCCATGTGGATATAGCACGAATGGGGACAAAGCTTTATGAAAGTGCATGTTAGTAATAGTAGGGTGCTGTTTCATATTATGAAGCTTCTGTAATGGGGTTCTTGCAGTGTTTTCCTCTTGATATTGGTTTCTGGAAATTGCTCTGTTGGTGGTGAATGTTAATTTCTTCATGCTATGATTGGAGAGTTTGATTCCAAAATCTACTGCAGTTTTAGAAATTATTTTTTTCAAATTTTCTTCTGTGAATTTAACTTCTAGATATTGTGGAGTTGGTGCGAATTTTGTGCTAAGTCAGGATTTAAAACTTTGATTTTTGAAGCTTTTGTACTTGGCGCTCTACTTTCTTTTCATTAAGCTAGTTTGTTATCTAATTTTCGCAACACGTTACAGCACGTGACTTAGATGTTTAAAAGCAGCTAAGTGATTCACCGTTGATTCTAGTCACATAGAAGTGTTGGGTCGATGTCAAATTTGTCTACAATATTTTAAGAAGTTTTATATTTGAAGGTTATAGTTGGGGAAATTGTGGCGTCTGTTTTGGCTTATGATATAATGATTGAAAAGTTGAAAAGATCATTAAAGGAGCTTAATTTGGATCTCTGAATCATTTTAGAAGTGCTTTGACTGATACTTTATCATTAGTATTGCAACTTTATATTTTAATAATGTAAGATTACTGATAAGGACTTTCATTTTAAAAGAAAGATTTTATTATCTGAATTGTAACTGTAAAAGGAAAAAAAATAAAATATTACTTAGATTGGCTTATAGTGAAGCTGTTGTTGTGCCTTATTAATTTGTCTTGAAAGCTTGTTGTTGGCCGGCTTAATATACGTTTCTATTTTTTTTAGGTTCATTAAATTCTGCATATAGTATTAAAAGTAGAGTCACATTATGAAGCTTAATAGTTTGAGTAAGAATATGGGTTTTGATGTTTATGAAGTATGTGGGTTGTATAGGAATGTGAGTAAGTAATGTGAAGTCAATATATCTCGAGATATAAAAAGTTCTGTGATGTTGATAGTCTGAATCGTGAAATATTTTGAAGAATGTTTTGATAACTTCGTATTTGGTTTCTAGTTTTCAAAGTTATGATTTTGTTTGCAAAAGATAAAGAAATTATTTCCGCCACGGTGATTGATTTTTTTTATGTTTTTAACCCTCCGTGGTGATCGTTTATGTTTCGTTCCGGGTTGGCCGCCGGGGCGCTCGTTACGGGTCCAAACCATCGGAAAATGGTTAGCCCACTACCCTGTCGACATGGTCCGTACACTGTTAGGTATTTGCGCGTGACCGAGCAGTGGACGATCGGTATGTATTTTGAAAATCATGCATCGAAAATTTATTTTTGACTGACACATATTTATGTTTTGGGGGGGACATGATTTCAAAAGAATTGCATATCGATTTAATACATTTTGATATTACTTTTAATACTATACGATAAGATGTTTTTATTTTTATTTTTTATTTTCGTCTCAGCGGTCGTTTTATGTTTTTCTTGGTGTGGTTGCGCTGAGATGATCGGTTATTGTTATGTTTCCGCCCCGACGATCGGTGTATGCATTTATGTTTTTCATAACTCATCATATGTTTCCGCCGGGGTGATCGTTAGGGTCTAAGCCATCAGAAATGGTATGACCTAACCCTCTGTCGGCAGGGGATCGGTACGTTCATTGTCCGATCTGTGCGCGCGATTCGGGCATTGGGCGATAGTTTATATTTCGTCCAGTGAGTTATGCTGGATGATCGGTATGGTTTTACAAAAATGGATTTTTGAAACTAATTTTGTTTACAAAGGATTTCTTAAATGAATTTTCAATTGGTTTCGATAAATTTCAGACTACCAACATCATAAAAGCTACAGTGTTATATATTACGTCTAACTGTGTCTATAGATGTATTAGTCAATATAAAAGGATGTGTTCATTATTAGGTATAGATCTTATAGGTATAATGATGTTTGTGTGGGTTATGAATTATGTGTATAGATGATGAGTGGTATTTCTATCACTATTTCCCATTCATTTAACCTAATATTTTGTATAGTTTCTTGAGTTTTATGAACGTTTTGATGTGTTTTGTGTTGTTTTGTAGATAAATAAAGTTTCAGGACATTCTGGAGGTGTTTTGGGGCAAAATGGACAAAATTGGACAAAAAGGGCAAAATCGTCATTTCAGCGTCGCGCCGCCCAGACATTCAGCGTCGCGACGCCCAGCATGCGCCGAATCTGCTAACATGCGCCGGGTCCACAAAATCAGAATCTGAGAAAAGTTGACTTTGCTAACGTGCGCCGTGCCACGTGTCACCATCACAACGGAGATGCTAAAATGCGCCGTGCCACGTGTCGAAATCTCATTGCTTGGACGGCCACCGCCCCACGTGTCATCCTACGTGTCGCCACATCATCGTCCAAATCAGCAGCCACGTCAGCAAGTCAACCGAGTCAACATGCCACGTCACCATCAGCCAATCACAGAGCGACACGTGTCAACCTCTCATTCGTCTGACGGCCACCGCCCCACGTGTCGCCACGTCGCCTTCCACATCATCAGAGTGACGCAAGCAATGACGTCATGAACAGTTGACACATCATCGTGACGCAAGCAATGACGTCATGAACAGTGCCACGTCATCGGATAAGATTCTGAGCCAGCCAACCAGCGCGTGACACGTGTCCTACTGTACCCAGCGTCACGACGCTAGTGCAATTTGGGCGTCGCGACGCCCAAGGCTTATCCGAGCCTATAAATAGAGATCGAATTTTCAGTTTTCATTACATTACACCTTCTCTTTTTTTTTAGTTCTAAATTGAGAGCTTCTCTCTCTAGAATATTTTAGTTTAAGTTTTGTAAATATTTTTAATTACTTTTTAATAGTAATAGTAATTTTACTTTCTTACTTTTTACAGTTCTTACTATTTACAGTTTTTACTTTTTACTTTTTACTATGTGTAGGTAACTTTTCACCGCTAAGGTAAAAAGGTAATTCTTTTACTATTGCTATTTAGATTAATCTCCCTAAAAATAATATATTTACTATTTAAACCTGATTAATAAAGGATACCGCCATATTGGTTGGTGATTATTAAATTCTTATTCCGCCTTTATGGCTGGTTATTATGGTTCCGCCTTTATGGCTGGTTATTATGGTTCCGCCTTTATGGCTGGTTATTTTGGTTCCGCCTTTATGGCTGGTTATTTTGGTTCCGCCTTTATGGCTGGTTATTATAATCACAAGTTGATATATTATTTTAATGGGAGATATCTAAATAATAAATAGTAGAAGTAATTCCTTTTACCTTAGTATTTTATTTTATTTTATTTTATTTTTCAACTTTTATTTTATGTCTTTTTATTTTATGTCTTTTAATTTTATGTCTTTACTAGTCCTAGTTATGTGTTAGTTATTTAAGGGTTGTGATGATTTCTAATATCACCGGATTTAAAAAAGGGTTAGATTATAGTTTGGGTAATTAAAGAGTTATTTGTTGAGTCATAATCTTAATGCTTTTTATTAATCGATCACTAATAATTGATTAGGTTAACTTAAAATGAACTAGACATAGGGATTTTAAGTTTAAACCTTAGTCTCAACAACCCACGATCTTCCTTAAGGATAGATAACCCTTTAATAGATTTCCTTACAGGATAGGAATATACCTGTCGGGCGGGGGTAGTCATAATTGGAACTCAATCTTAATGAATCTAGGTAATTTAATTGACATAGACATATGGTTCAATTTGATTATACTAGGTATTTGTAAATGATCATTCGGAAGAGGCTTTTACATAATTTAGTGTTCCAGATTAATAATTCAATAATTTACCCAACCATGGTTTAACTACTTCATCTTTTAAATGATATTAGAATGATTCACAACCCCTAGATTTTTGTGTCTTTTGTATTTTCCTTAGTATTTTCTTTTATCTTTTTATTTATTTTATTTAGCAACGCCACAATCAACCAATCAATCAAACAATCTCTCTCATCCTCATTTAATTAGATATTTGTAATTAAATAGATTCAACAATTAATAACAACAGTAGGAATTAAGTCCTCGTGGGATCGATATTTTTATACTACTTGAACGATACGTGCGCTTGCGTTATACGTGTGTGTTTACGCCGGTCAAGTTTTTGGCGCCGTTGCCGGGGACTTATTTTTCTTGAGTTGTTAATTTTGAAACTATCAAATTTACTTATATCTAATTTTCTTTCTTTTATTTTGTAATTTTTATTTCTTTTGTTTTCAGGTGATTAAAAATGGAACATTACTACTGGGAGATTGAAAGATTACAAGCTTTACAAGAAGATACACCCCAAATCTGGGAGCAACAGTCCAGTTTTCTGAGGCCTGTTGTTCAGCCCAACGAATATCACTGGATGCCAGAATCAAGCAATACCACATTTGCTCAACAGAACGAAGTGGGAAGATGTGTAATTTGTGATGGTAACCACCCAAGCGATCAATGTATTTACCTTTCAGAGTGGCAGAATTTTTGGACTCAACCAAGGTACGAAGAATCATCACATTTTCCTCTTATTCCACCATCTTCCTTTGATCCTTATCAAGAACCAGAACCATCCGAGGAAGATCAATTGATTCACATGTTCAAAGAACAAGCAGTTCGATTTGTGCACAAATTCAGAGTAACGCAGGATCCATACAGAGAATGACAGATCAGATCAGACAATTAATAGAAAACCAGAGCTATATACCTCAAGAATCATTTTCAGATGAAGCCTCAGAGTACCAAAACATTTCACGATGACTTTAGCAAAAGAGGAGGCTGAGGAGAATCAAGAACCAGAGGTATCAGTTCAGGAACCCGAACCGGCAAAGTCTCGATTTGATTTCTATTATTCAGATTCTGACGAGGATGAAGCTGAAATATTTCTACCAACTGCATCAAAAATTGAGGATGGAATTCTGTATCCTCAAAATGAAGATCTTAGAGATTCCATTGCACAAATGTTTGATGAAGATCTACCTGAGCCAATCATTTCAACCAGATCAGAGGATGAAGACCTAAAAGCTGACATTTCTTTTCATCCTCAGGTTGACAATTTTGAAACATGTATTTCACAGATGACAGATGAAGAATTGAATATAGAAATTTTCAAATACATCTGTGAAGAAAAGGTGGAGCAAGAAGCTGAGCAAATAGAGGAGCAAACCTCTGACCTTATTAAAGATCCAGTGCATTCAGGAAAAACCCGCTGTTTTGGGGAGTACAAATCAAAGAAAACACCCAGAAGCTTGACAGAATGGAACTTCCATTCCAAGTCAAGCACCATACAAGACCTCCTGATTTTCTTTCTTTCTTTTCAGGAATCACTGGAGCAACAAGGAGCAAAAAGGTGGCACGAGCACTGAATGAAACAAAATTCTTTTTGCCACTTTATCGTTGGAAGAGACCCTTCAAAAGCAACGCTCACGGGATTGTCTTTGATCGGACATCCAAAACGACGCTGAAACCTCCTTAACAGATAGATTTCAGTCACGTCTGGCTGAAGACGAAAAATTTAGCGCTAGCAGGGAGGCAACCCATGCAATTTGTTGTAATTTATTTCATATATTTGTGTGAACTTTTTAAATTTTGTGTGTTATTTTTGCAGGAAAAACACGAACGGAGCATTTTAAGACAGAAGGAATGGTGTTTGACAATCGTAAAGAAGAGAGTTATTTCATTTGTGATGGCTGAGTAAAGAATGATTTCTTGAGACGCATCCTAAAGGATTTATATACCAAACAAGTAGCGTATTGCATACACAATTCCGTTGTCTTAATTATTGGTTTGATTCGCTTTTCTGTTGTAATTATCTTTATTTTCGTAGACAGGATCCAGACTTTTTGACCTTTCACGATTTCTTTTGTTGTTTAGCTAACAAGCTTCCTCTGGAAGATACTTGTGCTATTATTACTCACCCCTTTTCAGGTACTATAAATTCAGCCCGTCATTGCACTTTTGAAGGCATCCAGAGTTAAGAAAGAAATACATAAAAAAAAAAATGGAAGCCACTTCAAGAAGACGAGTTGAGAACATCTGTGTGTTTTGCGGTAGTACTGTTGGTACTAAACCACAATACATAGAGGCAGCACAGGAATTGGGTCGAGTCTTAGCAGCAAGGAATATGCATTTAATATATGGCGGAGGAAATCTTGGACTAATGGGGATCGTTTCAAAGGCCGTACAGGAAGGAGGCAGTCATGTTTTGGGAATCGTACCAAAACCCTTGGCAGAGGCTAACCTTATTGGATCATCAAACGGAGAAGAACTAATTGTGCCAGGTATGTCTGAACGACTGGTAGAAATGATTAACCGTTCTGATGCTTTTATTGCTTTGCCAGGTGGCTTGGGCACATTGGAGGAAATTTTATTTGTACTATCTTGGGCGAACCTAAACATACACCAGAAACCAATTGGGCTGTACAACGTTGATGGGTTTTACGATTTTCTTTGTGTGTTTCTTGATGATGCTCGGAGAAATGGGTTCGTGTCAAAGCCTATGAAAGAACTCCTCTTTACTGCCAGAACTGCACCGGATTTAATTGATCAACTCGTAGCCTTTGAACCACAAGTTGACCCTATCATTTCAAAGATAAAATGGTCCGAGGATGATCGTGGTAAGAAGCGTCGAATTAATCTGGATCTTAACCTTTAATTTCATGTAGAATTTCAACTAATCAGGTACTATCTTCTAAACTCTTCTTCTACTTTTTAAGACATTGGGGACAATGTCTCATTTAGGTTTGGGGGTGAGGTATAGTTAATAGTACTTGTTTGTATTGTGTTTTTATTTCTAGTTCAAAATTTTTCGAAAAATACAAAAAAATTAAAAAATTAATAAAAACAAAGGGCATATTTAAAGCTAGGTAATGGTTTGGTGTCTTCCTTCACTCACTACCTTTTTATAAGGAAAAGCTGTGGAGGCACCTAGATAATTCACTTGTAGTTGCACTTGTAGTGTGACGACTAGCTAGTTTGGAGGACTCGTTGTTTATTCCTGACAACAAGCGATAAGAGCCTAAGGGGCTAGGGTACTTAAGTGAGCCTCGCTCCACCTTCCCTCTGGGGAATCTACAACGGGAAGTCCATTCGACAGTTAGTCACACACCATAAACTGAGCCTTTGATTAAACTTCTAAAAACATGTAAATTAAAGTTTTATGACTAGTAGAAATATGTGGTTGTTATGTTGACTAAAAAGATGAAATTGGTAAGAAATGGCTGTGTATAAGGAGTTTCCACTCTTGAGACGTATTTCAAACCATTTATTTCGAAAAAAGTTAATTTTTGTTTATTCACTTTTGAATTATTAAATTTGTAAATTCTCCATAAAACTGACTAAAATGAATCTTCATATACTTAGTTAGCAGATATTATCAACATACATAGTAACATACAGACATGAGCTGTAATTGAAAAGTTTGTAATATTCCGTGCTCTAGTTTAATTGGAAGAAGCATCTATAATTAGTGATGGAATAAAAAAAAAAAAAAAAAAAAAAAAAAAAAAAAACATCTGAGATCCGAGTTATTAAGTCTGTAAGGGTATTTTAATACCTAGTGCCCTAAAACCAACTGGTTTGGGAGTCATTGGCCCAAAACTCGTTACATGGATCAAAAATGATGAAATTTTATATATATGTATATATATCTGAAGTCTGAGTAATTAAGTCCTTAGGGGTGTCTTAACACCTGATGCCCTAAAGCCAACTGGTTTGGGAGTCACCGACCCAAAGCTCGCTACATAGACGGAAGATATTGTATATAAATAAAAAAATAGTCAAATTCAGAAAATCAAAGAAAAAATCAGAAAAATCAGAAAATTTATTCCATTGCTACAAAAAGATGTGAAATCTAATAGAACTTTAGGACAAAAATATTACTTTCTTATCAACTGCACTAATGACTGTTGTGGGCAAAAATGAGTTGTTTAATATTATGTTGGCTATGTATATGAAGAATGGTAAAAATAATCGGAGAATTTACTTATTCAGTAATTTAGAATGAAACAAAACATCTAGTAACTTGGATTAGAAATTTCATCTGATTAGTCACTAACATCTTATTCTCTTTTCGCTTGTCTTTTTGCTTTTGTGTGCATTAGTTTTAATACCTTTTTACTTTTGTAAAATGTTTGTGGTATCATTGCTGTAAACCCTCACGAGACTACAACTCGTCCACTAGGGACACCTAGGGGTTAAAGGCTTGTTGCATACGCTAAATGCAACCGTGATCCCTACGAAAATGGCTTAGTTAAATTTTATTATGTTATTTTATTCTGTATTTTGCTCGAGGACTAGCAAAATGTTAGGTTTGGGGGTGTGATGAGTGGTATTTCTATCACTATTTCCCATTCATTTAACCTAATATTTTGTATAGTTTCTTGAGTTTTATGAACGTTTTGATGTGTTTTGTGTGTTTTGTAGATAAATAAAGTTTCAGGACATTCTGGAGGTGTTTTGGGGCAAAATGGACAAAATTGGACAAAAAGGGCAAAATCGTCATTTCAGCGTCGCGCCGCCCAGACATTCAGCGTCGCGACGCCCAGCATGCGCCGAATCTGCTAACATGCGCCGGGTCCACAAAATCAGAATCTGAGAAAAGTTGACTTTGCTAACGTGCGCCGTGCCACGTGTCACCATCACAACGGAGATGCTAAAATGCGCCGTGCCACGTGTCGAAATCTCATTGCTTGGACGGCCACCGCCCCACGTGTCATCCTACGTGTCGCCACATCATCGTCCAATCAGCAGCCACGTCAGCAAGTCAACCGAGTCAACATGCCACGTCACCATCAGCCAATCACAGAGCGACACGTGTCAACCTCTCATTCGTCTGACGGCCACCGCCCCACGTGTCGCCACGTCGCCTTCCACATCATCAGAGTGACGCAAGCAATGACGTCATGAACAGTTGACACATCATCGTGACGCAAGCAATGACGTCATGAACAGTGCCACGTCATCGGATAAGATTCTGAGCCAGCCAACCAGCGCGTGACACGTGTCCTACTGTACCCAGCGTCGCGACGCTAGTGCAATTTGGGTGTCGCGACGCCCAAGGCTTATCCGAGCCTATAAATAGAGATCGAATTTTCAGTTTTCATTACACCTTTCTCTTTTTTTTTAGTTCTAAATTGAGAGCTTCTCTCTCTAGAATATTTTAGTTTAAGTTTTGTAAATATTTTTAATTACTTTTTAATAGTAATAGTAATTTTACTTTCTTACTTTTTACAGTTCTTACTATTTACAGTTTTTACTTTTTACTTTTTTACTATGTGTAGGTAACTTTTCACCGCTAAGGTAAAAAGGTAATTCTTTTACTATTGCTATTTAGATTAATCTCCCTAAAAATAATATATTTACTATTTAAACCTGATTAATAAAGGATACCGCCATATTGGTTGGTTGATTATTAAATTCTTATTCCGCCTTATGGCTGGTTATTATGGTTCCGCCTTTATGGCTGGTTATTATGGTTCCGCCTTTATGGCTGGTTATTTTGGTTCCGCCTTTATGGCTGGTTATTTTGGTTCCGCCTTTATGGCTGGTTATTATAATCACAAGTTGATATATTATTTTAATGGGAGATATCTAAATAATAAATAGTAGAAGTAATTCCTTTTACCTTAGTATTTTATTTTATTTTATTTTATTTTTCAACTTTTATTTTATGTCTTTTTATTTTATGTCTTTTAATTTTATGTCTTTACTAGTCCTAGTTATGTGTTAGTTATTTAAGGGTTGTGATGATTTCTAATATCACCGGATTTAAAAAAGGGTTAGATTATAGTTTGGGTAATTAAAGAGTTATTTGTTGAGTCATAATCTTAATGCTTTTTATTAATCGATCACTAATAAAATTGATTAGGTAAACTTAAAATGAACTAGACATAGGGATTTTAAGTTTAAAACCTTAGTCTCAACAACCCACGATCTTCCTTAAGGATAGATAACCCTTTAATAGATTTCCTTACAGGATAGGAATATACCTGTCGGGCGGGGGTAGTCATAATTGGAACTCAATCTTATGAATCTAGGTATTTAATTGACATAGACATATGGTTCAATTTGATTATACTAGGTATTTGTAAATGATCATTCGGAAGAGGCTTTTACATAATTTAGTGTTCCAGATTAATAATTCAATAATTTACCCAACCATGGTTTAACTACTTCATCTTTTAAATGATATTAGAATGATTCACAACCCTAGATTTTTGTGTCTTTTGTATTTTCCTTAGTATTTTCTTTTATCTTTTTATTTATTTTATTTAGCAACGCCACAATCAACCAATCAATCAAACAATCTCTCTCATCCTCATTTAATTAGATATTGTAATTAAATAGATTCAACAATAATAACAACAGTAGGAATTAAGTCCTCGTGGGATCGATATTTTTATACTACTACTTGAACGATACGTGCGCTTGCGTTATACGTGTGTGTTTACGCCGGTCAATAGATCATATATTCTAGTAATCATTTGAGATGCATATAGTTGATATTAGTGCATGATAACATTACTATGTTTATATGTATTTATGAATGACTGTATGAATTGTATGATTTCATAGAAGTAACCTTTCGTGAATGTTAGAATGTGATAATATGATCTAGTTACACGCATACATGATTGATAATAGTGAAATGAATGTTCGAAAGATAGAACAATTTATAACTCCGATTTGATGATCTTTCAATAAGATAAAAGGATATAACTACAATAGATATCCGAATTAGAACTAACAGAGAATTAAGTAGTATTTGAGTTTTGCAGGTTCGTGACCCGATCGGTCGACCACAGTCTCCAGAGCATGAGGAGCCGGATAGCAGAGTTGCAGTCAGCCAGTCACCAGATCTTGGGAGTATTCGAGTCAAATTGTATAAGTTTAATTGTAGAGGATTGAGTTATATAAGTATAATTGTAAAAGTTTTTGTTTATACATATTTTCGGGCATGGAGCCCAGTGATATTATGTTTTGAGATTATTATCTTAGTATTGTGTTGGGCCCTATAGGTTGTATCGAGGTGCTGGATTTTGATCCAGGTTGCATGACTTTTAGCAAAGGTCATGCCGAAATTTTATCAGAGTCCGAGGCTTATGGAGTCAGGATTAGCCTGTCTCCTGCCGGTAACATCCTATCCTAGGCGGGATGTTACAATTCAAAGGAAGCTTCCCCCAAAGTTGAAAGATCCTGGCAGTTTCACCATCCCTTGCACTATAAGAGAACATAAATTCGGTAAGGCTTTATGTGATTTAGGTGCTAGTGTTAACTTGATGCCTTTTTCTATTTACGGGAAACTGCAAATTGGAGAAGCAATGCCCACCTCAGTCTCTCTGCAACTTATTGATAGATCGCTCACATTTTCGAGAGGTGTAGTTGAAGATGTGCTGGTTAAATTTGACAAACTCATTCTCCCAGTAGACTTTATTATCCTTGACATGGAGAAAGACGAAGACGTGCCCATCATTCTTGGGAGACCATTCTTGGCTACAGGTCGAACCATTATTGATGTACAAAAAGGTGAACTAACCATTAGGGTACATGACCAAGAAGTAAAATTCAATGTTTTCAAAGCCATTGAATTCCCGAATGATGAAAAGAAGGAGAAATGTTTCAGACTTGATGTAATAAATAGTACCGTCCAGAACTGCGATGCAATGCAAAGTTCCACTGACAAACTTAAATCATGTCATCTACCTGTGGAGCCTGAAGATAAAGTGTATTGCACACTGAACAAGTTAAATCTTGAATTGCAAGCAACTGAAGAGAAAAGGTTCCACCAACTCAACGAATTAGAGGAATTTCACATACAGCCTTTCGAGAATGACAAATTATACAAATAAAATGCCAAGAATAGACATGATGAGAAGTTAGTGCGCGTACAATTGGAACCGGCTAAGCGGGTATTGTTCAGTAAATCAATGTTGAAATTTTTCCTTGGGAGGTTAAAATCACAATGGTCAGGTCCATTCTTAATTACTCAAGTTTTACCAGATAGAACCGTTGAGTTACATGATCCCAATTCTAATGAAACATTCAAGGTTAAAAGTAAGCGTGTCAAGCACTACTGGGGAGAATCGTTGGAGTGAAAAAAAGAAAGTATCACACTTTCAGATCCAGCCTAATATTCGGGCAGTCATGTCTAGCTGACGACGTTAAACTTAGCGCTAGCACAGAAGCAACCCATGCAATTTGTGTATATATTCAGATTTGGTGTGTTTTATTTTTGTGTGTTTAATTTTGTAGGTTAAGTCACAGTTAGGATGAAATACGTTCTCGCAAATCTTCACAAGTAATTTCCTTCTCTCCCTCAAAACTCTAAGATGAAAGTCTACAAAGCTCGCATGGAACGAATGAGACTTCTGATGATCAAAGGTATTCCTAATGACATTCGTTGGTTAATTGAACCACGGGTCTGATTGGCAGGTGAGTCCTGTTAGACAATTATGACCCATAGCGTCACTATTTGTAAAAGACATTGTGGTTTTTTTGTACAAATTAATTATGTAGCAATGAAATTGCATTTTATCATTTTGTAATTTGATTACTTAATATATATAAATGATAAAAGTCCCTATGATTAGTTCCAGATTATAAGATATGAGACAGTATCAATCCATAAAGGTTTAATCATTAAATATCCCTAGTCGTAGTATTATCGAGACTGTACATCGATAATGCAGAATAGACTAGTATTGCACTTGTGCGTGTTATGGAAGCGTAACGACATAGTTCTCTTATATTTAAGTATTGGATACTTATGCAAGTGTGATAGGAGGTTGTGTTTACCGATGGTACGGAAACAGCTTCACTCTGGATAGACCCCGCAGAATCCCATTGGTAGTATGACTATGTGTCTATGGGAATCCGCATCAGGGTAGGTGTATTTGGTCTTAACCTGAGACTTACATCGCTAGTACTTGCTACAATCCATACGCATTGGTTTTGGTCGTCCAGGACTTTAACAGGTTCTGTGTACGTCTCTTCTGGGTATATTGAGAATCGTAGTGTATTGGGTGTGATGTCAAGATGGAAGTATCACTTCAGTCATATGGAGATGATGATCACGCAGTGATACAGAACTGGTACTCTAAATGGTTGTAACCATCGGGATAATATGACTTGGTCATGATTATCCAATTAAAGAGACTAGTTGCTTGTAATTCGATATATGCTTCGTACGGGGCATACACTATTCCATCCCCAGGCCTTGTATGTGACATTCGATACTGGATCGCTATACGCAATACTACGTATACTACGCCTGATATAGATTATATATTCCATTAAGAATATTTCTGGAGAATTGGGTAGGCACGGTGCTTTGCTAGAAGCCAACCATGTCTCGTAAATTGGTAAAAACGTAGTACTAGGTACGTACGTGTTCGGATAGTCTGACGACCAGATTTACTGCCAACATATCCAAGGATCTCTTGGGTCGCTTCCCGAAGATTCACTGATGACGTATGATTCGAACTTAATTAATCTTGGATTAATAGCGGAGATATTTTATCTAGGATAAAATACTATTTGAAGAGAGAGAAACGATCAATTTGGAATTAATCGAAAAAATAATATATTCAATATATTAAACGAAATTAGATTTCGACATGGAATTAAAATTAGATTTTAATTCGGGCATATGAATTAATTTAGAATTAATTCGCTAGCGATGTGAATAGTAAATTTGATTTAATTACGACGCAACGAAAAATTCATTAATTCGGAATTAACGAAATCGAGCCTGGGATGTGTTTGCGAGACCACTCCGATTTTGAATCAAGTGCGGCCCCAAGTCACATCACTCGTCACATCGCTCGTCACATCACATGTCACTTTAGTGATTGATGTCATTTCACTTTTTTGGTGAGTGACAACTAGTCACTATTCATGATGTTGGTTGTTGAGAGCCTTTAATGCATTTTTTGCTCCAAAATTTGGTTTGACTTTTTGAAAGCCATATACCAAACTTTGGTAACACTTTAGGCACTTACTTGTTTTTGGAAAACAAAATCAAACACAAGAAAATACTCTCTCTCTCTCCCAAGCTCACATTGCCGTGAGTCATCTTCAAAAACAAGAAAATTGTTTTCTTTTCTTTACTTGCTAGCACACTTCCAGGAATCATCACTAGGTGATAGGGAAACTAATCTAAGAGATTGGAATCAACACAAAGCTTGGAGCTTGAACTCAACACTTCTCATTTCTCTTTGGCTGAATCTTACAAGGGATTTTTGTGTTCATCGTCTTCAAAATCCGTTCAATGTAAGTGTGTTTCCGCCTCACTTCTTTGAGTATTCATTCTTTTCATTGCTTAAATATGATCTCGAGACTATAGTAGAAACCAACAAGTCCTCTGACTCTTTTATTTCATATCTGCCTGGTTTAGGAAGAAGTACATATGCTAAGAAAAGAAGAGCTAAAAGAATGGGTGTTTTCTATAAATGTGCACGCATGACATGTAATACTCGTTGTCGTTCTTTAGGAATGGTGTATGATAACCGTGAATATAAAATTAAATTCATTAGAGATAGCTTGAGTAAGGAGTATTTGGATGACATATCATCGACTCTTGAGACGCATCCCAGTGGATATGTGCATCACACAATTCACATGTTATATACACAATTTCGAAAAGAAAGACAACAATTAAGTCTCGGGAATCTGACTTTAAAAGACCTTGTTTGCCAATTTATAAGAAAATTGGATGGGAAGCTTATCCCTGACGCATAGATGTCAATCAAGTCGTTACTTCCTGTAAATATTATTATCTCTTTGTATTTATCTAATAGTTGTGATTTGTTTTGTGATTTTCTTTTATTTTCTTCGACATGATCCAGACTCTTTGACTTTCACGATATATTTTACTGTTTAGCTAATAATTATCATTTGGCAGGTACTAGTGTTGTTTTTACTCACCCTTTTTCAGGTTCTATAAATTCAGCTCATCATTGCACTCTTGAAGACATCCAGAGTTGAGAAATAAATAAAAAAAATGGAAGCAACTTCAAGAAGACGAGTTGTAAACATCTGTGTGTTTTACGGTACTAGTGTCGGTTCTAAACCAGAGTTCGTTGAGGCAACACATGAATTGGGTAGAGTCATAGCTGAAAGGAATATGCACCTAGTATATGGCGGTGGAAATCTTGGACTAATGGGGTGCGTTTCAAGGGTCGTACTGGAATGAGGTAGTCAAGTTCTAGGAATCATCCCAAAACCTTTGGCAGTGGCAAATCTTATAGGACCATCAAACGGAGAGGAACTTATTGTACCAGGTATGTCTGAACGACTGGTTGAAATGATTGATTGTGCTGATACTTTTATTGTTTTGCCAGGTGGCTTGGGCACGATGGAGGAAATTTTTACAGTAGTATCTTGGGTGAACTTGAATATACACCAGAAACCGAATGGACTATTTAATGTTGATGGATTTTATGACTTTCTTTGTGTGTTTATTGATGATGCTCGGAGAAATGGGTTCGTGTCAAAACCTGTAAAAGATATCCTCTTCACTGCCAGAACTGTCCATGATTTAATTGACCAACTTAGCCTTTGAACCACAAATTGACCCTATCCTTTCCAAGATTAACTGGTCTGATAATGATCGTGGTAAAAAGCGTCGGATAAATCTGGATCTTAAACTTTAATTTTCTTTTTAAGATATAGAATTTCAGCTAACCAGGTACTGTTTTCTAACTATTCTTCTACTTTAGACATTGTGGATAATGTCTCAATTAGGTTTGGGGGAGGGGAATAGTTGACTAGTATATTGTTTTTATTTTTTCGTTGTGTTGTTTTTATTTGATTTTTAGTTAAAATTTTTCAATTTTTTTTTTGTGTTTTTGTGTTTTTAATTTGACTAATCAGATGGAATTGGTGTGAGATAAGTGAGTAAAGAATTTTCACTCCTGAGACGTATCTCAATATATTTCGTAACAAGTTAATTTTTATTTATTTCATTTTGAATTATTTAATTTGTGAATTATCCTTAATACTGACTAAAATGTATCTTCATATGCTCAATTGACAGGTATTATCAATATGCATGGTAACATATAGCCATGAGCTGTAATTGAAAAGTTTGTAATATTCAGTGCTCTAGTTTAATTGGAGGAAGTATCTAAAAAAATGATGTAATTTTAAAAAAAAATTATGTATATTAATAAAAAAAAAACATATGAGATCCGACTAATTAAGTCCGAATGGGTGTTTTAACACCTAGTGCCCTAAAACCAACTGGTTTGGAGTCACTGACCCAAAGCTCGCTACATGGATTGAAGATGTTATATAAAAAAAATATCTGAGATCCGAGTAATTAAGTCTGAAGGGGTATTTTAACACATAGTGCCCTAAAACCAACTGGTTTGGGAGTCACTGGCCCAAGCTCGCTACATGGATTGAAGATATTATAAAAAATATAGAGAAAAAAGATATCTGAAATCCGAGTAATTAAGTCTGTAAAGGTTTCTTAACACCTAGTGCCCTAAAGCCAATTGGCTTGGGAGTCACTGACCTAAAGCTCGCTACATGAATTGAAGATATTGTAAATAAATAAATAAAAAATCAGAAAAAATTCCATTGCTAAAAAATATGTGAATTCTGATATAACTTTAGGACAAAAATATTACTCTCTTTTCAACTACACTTACAAATATTGTGGACACAATGAGCTGATTAATACTTTGTTGGTTGTGTATATGGAGAATTGTAAAAATAATCGGAGAATTTACTTATTTAGTAATTTTGAAAGAAAGAAAACAACTATTAAATTGGATAAGAAGTTTCACTTGTTTAGTCACTAACTTGTTTATTCTCTTTTCCTTTGTCTTTTTGCTTTTGTGTGCATTAGATTGACGTTTGTGGGTATCGTCATTGTAAGCGCTCACGAGACTATAACTCGTCCACTAGGGACACCTAGGGGTTTAAAGGCTTGTTGCATACGCTAACGTAACCGTGATCCCTATGAAAGTGGCTTAGTTTAATTTTAATTGTTTATTACATTTTATTTTGTTGTTTTGCTCGAGGACTAGCAAAATGTTTGGTTTGAGGGTGTGATGAGCGGAAAATATATCAATATTTACCGCCACTTTTACTTAATATTTTGTATAGTTTCTCGAGTTTTATAACGTTTTGATGTGTTTTAGTTTATTTTACAGATAAAATAAAATCAGGACTTAATGGAATCAATCATGACAAAATGTGGAACAAATAAGGGCAAAAACTGGACTTGACATTTTGATTTTGGAGATTGGAAACTTGAAATGGCGTTCTAACGAAGTACAATTTCGGAAATTTCAACTTTGCGCAATTATTGTATTTTGGCCATAACTTTGTATTCCGATATCGGATTGAGATGATTCAAGTTTCAGATTAAAGAAGACTCAAAGATCTACAACTGTGAAGTTCATAATATTTTCGAATTCTGAAGTTTTTATTACCGAAATTGATGAAAAATCCGGAAGTGTGTTATGTGTAATTATTAAAGTCATTTTCAAAAATAAAAAAAAAATGGAAATTTTCAAACTTCGAACAAACATGCTTTCATGTTTGGTGGAGGATTTGATGCCATGTTTGGTGCCATATTTGATGGCATATTTGGTGGAGAAATTGGTGGAAGCCTTTATATTTGCTTATAAATACCAAGCTAAACTTTATAAAATTTTCATGTTTTCTTTGGTGGATTTCTCCATGAAAACCTAAAAGAAAGTGTCTTGCATGTTTATTTAACTTTTCTTGTATTTTATCTTTATTTATTTAATATATTTTTATGTGTTTTTAATTACATCATTAGTAGGTAATCTCTTTAGACTGGAGTCTGGGGTGAAACTTTTAATATAATAATTTAGATTTACTCCTTTAATTTAAATAAGTAAATTGAATTAATTATTTACCGCCAATATGACCGGTTTTATATTATTGGACTTAGTTTCCACCTATATGGTCGGTTTAGGTGCTAACCTTATTACCGCTTACTTGGTCAATTTATATGATTTTGTTACCGCCTATATAGTCGGTTGGACTTTGGACAAATGACATTCACCGCCTATATGGTCGGTTTTAATATAATTAATTCAAGAAATGATTAATTGATAAGGGAGTAATCTATATTTGAAGTATTAAAAGTGAAACCCCTAGCTCCAGCACTTTCTTTTATTGTTGTAATTTTCTTTACTTTTTAATTTTCTATTATGTTATTTTGTTGAAGTATGCATTTTGTAATTTTAGGTATGTTTTATAACTAAAAATATTATCCAGGGTTGTGATGAATTTCAATATCACCGTTTTATAAGTGGTTATTTTATGTTTTGGGTAGTATATTGATTTATTTATTGAGTATTAAGCTTCATGCTTCTTGTTAACTGGCCATTAATAAGATTGATTTGGTAACTTAAAATGAATTTGGAAAATGGATTTTAGGTTTTAGCCATAGACTCAATAGCTAACGATCTCACCTTGGGGTAAATGTCTCTTAGGTAGATTTCCTTACATGATAAGAATATACCTGTCGGGCGGGGGTAGCCATAATTGGAACTTAATCTTAATGAATTCAGAGTTTCTTAATTAACATAGGAATATAGTTAATTGGGTTACTTTGGGTACATGAGATAATCACTTCATCTTTAAAATATATTGGAAGGATTCACAATCCTGGATATTTTCATATCATTGTTTAAAACTTAAAATCTACCTTTGTTTTGTTTTAATTACTTGTCTTTAATTTAAAATCACCATCCAACCAAAATCAATTAATTAGATACTCATAGCATTTAGCTTCATAAATAATAGCTAAGGTATTAAGTTCTCATGGGATCGATACATTTTATACTACTTGAGCGATATGTGCGCTTGCGTTATGTGTGTGTGTTACCACCGATCAACTGGGATGTATAAAGTATGATTGATTTTACTAGAAGCAAGGATTGTCCTTATTCTAGAGCTATGTTAGAATGTAAATAAACTTAACGATATGAAGCATAATCACCTCTAATAATGAGTAGGCATTAGATAAGAAGGGATGGAAGAAAGAGAGAGAAGAATTCGAGCTATACTTGAAGGCCTAAGAAGTAGAATTATCAGTTGAAGTGACACGTATAGTAGTGATACATTAAGAGGGAGGAGTAACAGAAGCCCTAAATGATATTTAAGGACTAGTGTTATCATGACAAAGAATATAAAGGCTAAGGAGAAATAATTCAATTGGAACGGTTGTGGATATGTCCATATTAATATGAGGGGATGACGATACGTAACGCCCCCATGCGTCAGGTTTTTAGCAAACTTTCAGATAAAGATTTTCCAGAAACATATTTTCAGAGACAACTTTACAGAAAAGATGATTTTAAAAAAAGAGTTTTCATAAGATATTGTTTTATGAGAGTTTGCAGAGATTTCAGACAAAATTAGTTTTCGGAAAAGATTTACAGAAAGAAAGTTGTTTCAAATAAAGAAAGAGATTTCAAAAGAAATGACTTGAGATAAATTTGGTTTTAGAACCATGGACCTTTTAAAAAACATTTGAGTTCTTATTTTACTTTAATTGTCCACTCACTTAGATCATTCAAACGATTTAACCCCCCACTCCTAGTTCTTGTTTTTATAGGTTTACCCGGAGGACAAGCTCGGGAGGATGGAACTGATGGCAGTCACTAGGGAGTTGGTCCACCAGGACAAGTCAAAGATAGAGTCCAGTTAGGTCAGAGTCAGAAAATGTTATGTATCTTATATGTTATATTGTAAAAATTACATATGTACTGCATTATAAGTATTCATTGTCAGAGTTATAATGTGTATTAAAATTTGAGTACTTATTATGAATAGTGTTATACATTTACGTTGATTAGTTGGGCAATGGTCACATGCATAAGTTATATACAAAATGGGTTTAGCAGTTGTCAGAGAGTCAGAGGCTTGGGGGGATAGGATGGCCTATTCTTTGCCGGTAACATCCCGGATTGTGGATGTTACATTTAATAATAAGAAATTACATTATTAAGTAATTAATTTAATATTACACAAAAATCAGAAAATCATTTGATAAGTTAATAAGTTCTTTCAAGAACATGATAAGAAATTCTCTCAATTTATTAAAACTCAAAATTGTATAAACTAAAAAATAAAAGAATAATATCCTTTTTATAGGTGGAGAAACCTAATATTATCCAAGCAAGAAAAACTTAAAAATAATCCCAATTAATACTCTAATACTACGTAGTTCACTCACATGGGCTTTAAAATACATTAAAATTCAGTTTATGACACTTAAACACAAAATAAACTAACATAAATAACTTAAAACATATAATTGAAATAAACTGCATTTTTTACAATGAATATGAATGTCTTTTTCATGAATGACAAAGACGTATATCTTTGATGTTTCTTTCTAATACAACTTGAATTACTTTAATCGAACACGAGATGAAGAAGTTATAGTCAAAATTTCAAAATCTAAGTAAATTAGGAATCTGCTGATGCAAATCGAAAATTTATGTTCATTAGGCTATGCTCACCTTTCATAGCTTGAATTAAGTGCATGAATGCTAGTTTCATTTACTCTTATAAATAGCAAAGTTTGGCATGTGAAAGAAACATAATTTGGCTACCTTGAATCATACTAGTATGAATGTTCATTTTTTTTTATTAAATATGTTAGGTTTGTATCAACCTGGTTAATAATAACCGTGTTGGGTTTGAGTTTCATGTCATTGCCCTACTAATCCTTTTGTAACATGATTATAGGTATTTATTTATTTTTTTTCAAAATTATTGTATAGGTTGTTGTAACCAACACTCAAATGTTAGACATGATTTTCCCTATTTTGTGAAGGATGGTGTCATATATTATTGAATTTTAAGTTGACATAAATTTTGTTAGTGTACTATTTTTATTGGACTTTGATGGTATTTTAAGACTAAGGATTTTTATAATTTTAATTTTAGTATGTTCATTTTTTGGTTTAAATCATTCAATGAATTTTGATGTTATTAAATATATAATTTTTTTAAAATCATTTTAGTAGGAATAAATATTGTATATGTGTAATTTATGTTAAACATGTCGACGAGTGATATTCATGTAGATCGATTTAAATTAGTATTGAATAGGTTAGTGGCTCACTCATTTATCTTCCTCATCAGGTTATGGTTTTAATTTTTTTCACATGATTGTTAAATAAATTATTTTGGGGGAGTCAAAATTTAACGTAATCTAAAATTTACACGATAAAAACACCACTCACCCATTAATCCATATTTTCACCACATAATTCCCGTCTATGTGGGCTAGGCTGATCTATTCCTATATTTTTTTATTTGAAACATACATATTGTTTATTTTCAGCCCCGAGGAACTCTGAAAACTAAAGGGAGTATAAGAGGGATTTGCACAAACAGATGGTCCAATGCCCTTATGAGTATGAGAGGTCAGATAATGGGCCCGAGCCCGATGGACGCCTAAGGGAAGAGCTAATTGAGGATAGGCTGGGATACCGACCCGACCTAATGAAAAGATATCAGGTTCAGCAACACTTGAGCGTCTGTGGAGGACTGCCCGAGATGGTCCGTTACTACCAACCCGACCTGGTAAAGAAGCAAATGAGGATCCAACACCATTCACCTCGGTATGCTATCCGAGGACTGAGGTCAGGGTTGCAGTATCTTGTGTTTATGTATGAATGACATGAGCCCTACATGAAAGTTTAAGCCTCTAGCAGGCTGATATGATGGGAGTTGGTCATGGACTTTTTTCTCACACACAGAACAACGTTAGAGTGGTTTAATTGTAGGCTGTCACATGGGTAGAACGTGTAACAAAGGATAAATATGAGAATGATGGCTTTTTACTGACAGGGGGTGGTTGAGTCAGAAGTCCAAAGCTACTTTTACAAAGTGGCTGTCAGAAAACCAAAGCTACTGTTTGTAGAGTAGTTGGGGAAACAAAGCATGGGCGACGATGACAGGATGACGTGAGCTGACATCAAGAGTTGGTGGAATAATGAATTTGGGAGCCTATATAAAGGAGTCAAAGATTCAGTTTCGAGGGTTGGTTCATTTGGGTTAGCAATTTCTACATTTTACTACTTGTAAAAAGAGCGCGAAAGCTTAGTTATAGAGAGAGAAAGTTAGTTATTCTTGTCCCGAGCTCGTAAGAAAATTTCATTTCTTTACTCCCGTAGACGTAGGTTGGAGCCACTCTCCACCGAACCACACTAACCTCTTATTTTCTCTGTGATTTTCTATTTGCATGTCAAGTTTGATTTGGTTCCTAACTAACCAAACAAATTCACTACTTGGGGAGGTTTGTTCAATAGGTCGAATTCCCAAATTGCCATTGTAATGAAAACAGTCGTCAACAGTTGGCACCGTCTGTGGGGAATAGTACAAAAGCAGTAAACACACAAAGACAATGGCAGGAGATGGAAACCACAGGGTTTCAGAGGCTTCAACAACGGAATGGATGGAGAATATGGAAGAAACCATGCTCAGTGAATGCAAAGATGCTCAAAATGAGAGGGAAGTGACTCAAGCCATCATGAAGATCATGATGGAAAAGATTGAGAAATTGGAGAAAAAGACGGGAGAACAACGGCAAATTGGTCCCAACAAAAGGAATGAGGAAATAACAAAAGAGAAAATGGTCGTTGGAATGGACGAAAATCAAGAAAATGGAAAAAAAATGAATGCCTAGAGGGTGAGGTCTGTAGTTGTTGCCAGTGCCTCGTAGGTAGAAGAACCATGGGAAGAAGAAGACAGACAAACCATAGAATTATCCAATAATAGCTCGTGTTTTGGGGAAAGTGACCTGGAACGGTATCCTGGGAGCGAGCGTGAGGTTCCCAGTCATGGAAGATACCATCCTCGAAGCGAAAGGAGTGAAGAAGCCTTTGGGAGAGAGCAAGACAGCTCCCAAAGCCAAATGAGGGATCGGTTTCAGATGGAGATGAAGAAATGAGAGAAAAATATAATGGCGGAATCTTGGGCCAACCAAGATATGGAGACCGCCTCCCTTTTCGAGAAAGAGGTATTGGCAACGGAGTTTCCAAGAAGGTTTTTCATGCCCACAATGGACGTCTATAAGGATAGTACATACCCCAAATCCCACGTTGAAAAGTTTATTTTATTGATAGAGATTCAGGGAATGGTATGATAAGAGATTTGTAAGGTGTTCCCGCTAACTTTGAGGGGTTCAGCCAGTTTGTGGTTCAAAAACTTGACTATATGGAGTATCAGTAGCTTCTCACACTTGAGGAAGTTCTTCGTGCGCCATTTTAAAGGAGCATGCCCACCAAGGTAGATGATAAGGTCATTAAGGATGATGAAACAGAGAGATGAAAAGCCCTTGAAGAACTTTATTGATAGATACCAAAGCTTGGTACTGGAGGTCGGGGCATATGAATCTTCGAAGGCACTGAAGAGTTTTAAATGAGTTTTAAGGGTCAGAAATTTATGGTCCAACCTAAGGATCCAGAAGGTACCGTACTATGCCATGGCCCTCAAACAGGCAAGGAAATTTGTGATATTAGAAGAAGAGGAAAATGTAGTCCGAGGAGGAGAAATTCGGGTGTCAAAAGCGCCAAGGCAAGATAATCGGTGTGATGTCAGTGGGAATAAGAGAGGGTCGTCCCCGAGACAGAAGGAATTTAGGCTGATAGCTTAGGGCAATCCAACGCCGGAGAGGAGGCACCCGGTCGAGTTTACTCATGTTACAGGAGGAACGACGTACACCGCCTTAAATGGACTGTTAGCTCAAATAGCTCGAGAGATTCAGGATAAGGGCCTGCTGACTGAGCCCGACCCGAGGAGATTCCCGATTCAGAAAAGAGATCACAATACCTATTGTGCGCACCATAATGTGATGAGGCATGTCATATAGAGTTGTAGAGACTTGCAAGAACATGTGGAGGACCTGGTGAGGAGCGGCTACTTAAAAGAGTGCATTGACCATGAGGCTGTAAGATTCTGACAGTGAAGGGAGCAAAGGCCAATGTTCACAATAGTATGAGGAAGGACGTTGGCCGGGGATTCAAATCGATCAAGAAAGAATTACCGTCGAATCAAGGGCCCCGAGATACTGATAATAGAGAGTTCCCTAAGGATCCAAAAGGCTAGACCAGTGCCCATAATTTTCACCAAGGAAGATGCCAATGGTGTAAGTAACCCTCATAATGATGCACTGCTAACAAAAGCCAATATTGGCGGAGTATGAGTGGACATGATATTGGTGGATCCCGGGAGTTCGGTGGATATCATCTCCAGGGAGGCCCTGAATGATTTGGGCGTGGAGTTCACCACATTGATCCAGGACGCAACCTCGTTGTATGGGTTTGGAGGCGTAATGGTTGTCTCTTTGCGACATGTATAGTTAACAATGACTGTTGGGATGGCCCCCATACCCGGATCATCATAATAGATTTCACCATCGTGGATTTTTTGAGCAGCTATCAGGTAATTTTGGGAAAGCCCTTCATGATGACGTCAAGGGCGGCTATGTCAAGTTACTATTTGAAGCTAAAATTCTCGACCAAAAAGGTAGTCGGGGTAGTTAGCGGGAGCCAAAATATGGCGAGAAGTTGCTTTGCTGCCGTTTTGAGAGAAACTCTATGCATTGAAAAAAAAGGCGAAGAGGAAAGAAATATATAAGGTAGCAACAGAAGTGGAGTTAGACGACCCCCGACCCGAGGACCATGCTCTGCTAGGGGCATGGGAGGAAGTGGATCCAGTGGAGCTCTTTGGCCACGGCATATGATTAGGGTCGGGGTCGGGGTGGAGCCATATTTAAAGGAGCAGCTGTTATTTTTTTTAAGGAGCACACAGATGTTTTCGCGTAGGTCCATAGGGACATGCCCGGGACTGATCCTCGGGTCATCAGTCATCGCTTGGCGATAGATCGTGCTCATAGGCCGGTGAAGTTAAAAATGAGGATTTTCAACCAAGAACGATACAAGAGGATCCATGCAAAGGTTGAAATATTGATTAAGTTTGGTTTTATCAGGAAGGTCAAGTATCCAGAATAGGTGTCGAATGTGGTCTTGGTGAAGAAGGCCAGTGAGAAGTGGAGAATGTGTGTGGATTTCTCTGATTTGAATAAGGCCTACCCAAAGGATGGCTTCCCACTTCCAAAGGTAGATCAGTTGGTGGAGTCGACAGCTTGTCATGGGCTGCTTAGCTTTATGGATGCTTTTTCGGGATATAATCAGGTCAGAATGCATCCCGAGTATGAGGAGAAGATAACTTTTATCACCGACCAAGGTTTGTATTGCTACAAAGTAATGTCATTCAGACTGAATAATATCAGGGCCACATATCAAAGGTTGGTGAAGATGGTTTTCAAGCCGCTCATGGGCAAGGCAATGGAGGTCGATGTCGACGACATAATCACAATGACTGTCAAGCTCGATGACTATCTAGGCGACCTCATATGGATGTTTGAGCTATTGAGGAAGTACAATATGAGGTTGAACCCAGTCAAATGTGCCTTCGGGGAAATTTTTGGGGTATATGATCAGCGCAAGAGGCATCAAGGTAAATCCTCAAAAAATTAGGGTAGTGCTAGATTTGAAACCTTCGTGGATGGTGAAAGAGATGAAGAGTTTAACTGGTCGTGTAGCGGTACTCAACCGGTTTATTTCCAATGCCACCGAAAAATGCTATATTTTCATCCAGCTGATCAAGAAGGCAAAGAAAGAAGTTAGCTGGACAAGCGAGTGCGAGGACGCATTCTAACAGCTCAATGAATACTTGACCCGTCCTCCTCTTCTGGCTAAGTCGATCTCAGATGACATGCTATTTTTGTATCTAGATGTTTCTAGTTGTTTCTAAGTATGGTGTAAGCTCGGTGTTAGTTCAGAAAGTAGATAAAATCTAGAGGCCGATGTATTACACTAGTAAGGCCTTGCTAGACGCAAAAGCTCGATACCTGGTCCATGAACTGTCAGATTTATCCTTGGTCAGTGCAATAAGGAAGTTGTGTCCATATTTCCAAGCTCACCCCATTGGGGTATATACTGATCACCCACTTAGACAGATATTGTATAAGTCTGTGACCTCGAGTCTTCTATTAAGTAGTTCGTGGAACTTAGTGGGTATGATATATCCTACTTGCCCAGGGTGTCAATCAAGGGACAAGCTCTTGCAGATTTTATAGCATAATTCACTAAGTCCCAGGTTATGATAGTCGGGGAGGCGAAGTGGGAATTGTTTTTTGATGGGTCAGTCAGCTCGCAATGGTGTGGCACCGGGATAATCCTCAGAAGCAACGGTGGTGAAGAATTAAGCTACACACTAAGATTTACCTTTGAAACAACCAACAATGAGGCAGAATATGAAGCAATTATGGCCTGCCTGAGGCTTTGTTGGGCGGTCGTGGTCAAAGATGTGGTAATGAAGAGCGACTCATAGTTAGCAGTCCAACAGCTGAATGACGAGTTCTGGGCGAGGGAACCCAGCATGATAGCTTACCTCACTAAATTAAGGAAGCTCACTGGATGAATGAGGGACGTGACATTCGAGCAGATTGCACGAGAGAATAATTAGCAGACGAATTCATTGGCTTCACTTGCTTCGTCCATCAAGTCGAAAGTTTCTAGGATCATCATCTTTGAGATTTTGGAGGCGAAAGGTGTAGGAGTTCCTAGCGTTATGGAAGTAGAAGTAGAAATACTTAGAGCGGGGGTGACACGATGTCGTATCTTAAGTGTCTCGGGCCCGATGAGGTAAACTAGGTGCTCATAGAAATCCACGAGGGAATTTATAAAAGCCACATCGGTGGAAGTTTGATCGGCCATAAGGCGCTTAGGAAAGGTTTCTTCTAGCCGACAATGCACCAAAACGGGTCAAAATTGCCCGAGCATGTGATGAATGTCAAAGGAATGCAAATGTGCCTCACCAGCCACCCGAGCAGCTGACCACTTTGTCCAGTCCTTAGCCGTTTACCCAATGTTGGTTGGATATCATCGGACCTATGCCTATGGTGCGAAGCCAGACAAAGCTCATGATTATGACAATTGATTATTTCACCAAATGGGTAGAGGTTGAGCCGCTGTCCACAATTGACCGGCGTAAACACACACGTATAACGCAAGCGCACGTATCGTTCAAGTAGTATAAAAATATCGATCCCACGAGGACTTAATATCAAAACTATTAATTTTATGAGGTCAAATGATTACTAGTATCTAACAGGTTGATTGATTGATTTGAAATGATGACGATTCTAAATTTAAAAGCAAGTAAATAAAATTGTCAAAAATAGGTTTTAAGAAAATTCAATATTAAAAACTATCTAGGGTTGTGATTTCTTCCAATATCATTTTAAAGATGAAGTGGTTATCTTAAAGTTGGGTAATATATTGATTTATTAACCTGGAACACTAAATTATGTAAAAGCCTCTTCCGATGGTCAATTACAAATACCTAGTATAATCCAATTGAACCATATGTCTATGTCAACCAAATTACCTAGATTCATTAAGATTAAGTTCCAATTATGGCTACCCCCGCCCGACAGGTATATTCCTATCCTGTAAGGAAATCTATTAAAGGGTTATCTATCCTCAAGGAAGATCGTGGGCTAGTGAGTCTAAGGTCTTAAACTTAAAATCCCTATGTCTAGTTCATTTTAAGTTTACCTAATCAATTTAATTAATGGCCAGTTAATTAAAAAGTATTAAGATTAAGACTCAATAAATAAATCTTTATATTACCCAAACTATAATCTAACCCCTTATAAACCTGTGATATTGAAATTCATCACAACCCTAGATACTAATTTAGTTACGACACATAGCTAGGGCTGGAAAATAAAAGACATAAAATGCTGAAAAGTAATTGCGGTAAAGTAAATACTGAAAAGTAAATTACAATAAAGTAAATGCTAAGGTAAAAGGAATTACTTTTACTACTACTAATTTAGATATCTCCCATAAAATAATATATAAACTTGTGATAATATTACCAACCGACCAATCTGGCGGTATCCTGATTAAGTCAAATTAAGTCCAACCAGCCATTAAGGTGGTAATATTTGTCCGTAACCAGCCATAAAGGCGGAACCAAAATTAAATTACCAACCGACCAATCTGGCGGTATCCTTGATTAGTCAGGTTTAAACCAGATTAAAATTAAATTACCAACCGACCAATATAGCGGTATCATTTTTAAGTCAAATTTTAAATAGTGAATATATTATTTTTAAGGGAGATTAATCTAAATAGCAATAGTAAAAGAATTACCTTTCACCCTAGCTGGGGAAGTTACCTCCTCATGATGAATAGTAAAAACTGTAAAAAGTAAGAAAGTAAATTACTATTATTACAAAACGTAATTAAAATTATTACAAAACTAAAAACTAAAAATTAAAACGAAACTTAGAGAGAGAAGAACTCCCTATTTACATCAAAGAAATGGGAGAGAATGGTACAATGAAATCTGAAATTTCGAGCTCTATTTATAGGCGCGGATAGGGGTCCAGCGTCGCGACGCTGGAACAGTTCAGCGTCGCGACGCCAGCTACAGTGACACGTGTCACGCGCTGATTCACCGACTCAGATTCTTATCCGATGACGTGGCACTGTTCATGACGTCATTGCTTACATCACGCTGACGTGTGGAGGGCGATTGTCGGCAGCGTTAGATCATGACACGTGGCACCGGCGCACCTTAGCAAGTCTGTTGTGATGGCGACACGTGGCACGGCGCAAGATACCATGATCGGCGTATTTTAGCAAGCAGCGCACAATAGCAAATTTTCTGATTGGTCCACGTGTCCATGGCGCACGTTAGCAATTCCGGCGCATGCTGGGCGTCGCGACGCGCAAGGCTTCAGCGTCGCGACGCTGAAATGAAGATTTTGCCCTTTTTGTCCAGTTTTTCTTGTTTTGCTCCAAATCACTTCCAGAATGTCCTGAAAATTTATTTATCTACAAAATAACACAAAACACATCAAAATATTCACAAAACCCAAGAAACTATACAAAATGTAAGGTTCAATGAGTGGGAAATAGTGATAGATTTACCACTCATCACACTCCCAAACCTAACATTTTGCTAGTCCTTGAGCAAAACATAGAATAAAATAACATAAACATCTTTAAAATTTAACTAAGCCACTTTCGTAGGGATCACGGTTGCATTTAGCGTATGCAACAAGCCTTTAAACCCCTAGGTGTCCCTAGTGGACGAGTGTAGTCTCGTGAGGGTTTACAACAATGATACCCACAAACATTTTACAAAAGTAAAAAGGTAGTGAAACTAATGCACACAAAAGCAACAAGACAAGCGAAAAGAGAATAAAGAAGTTAGTGACTAATCAGGTGAAACTTCTACTCCAAATTACTAGTTGTTTTCTTTCTTTTTAAATTACCAAATAAGTAATTCTCCGATTATTTTTACCATTCTTCATATACACAGCCAACAAAATATTAAACAACTCATTTTTGCCCACAACAGTCATAAGTGCAGTTGATAAGAGAGTAATATTTTTGTCCTAAAGTTCTATCAGAATTCACACCTTTTTGTAGCAATGGAATAATTTTTCTGATTTTTTTCTTTGATTTTTCTCTATTTTTTATTTATATACAATATCTTCCATCTATGTAACGAGCTTTGGGCCGGTGACTCCCAAACCAGTTGGCTTTAGGGCACCATGTGTTAAGACACCCCTACAGACTTAATTACTCAGACTTCAGATATATATATTTTTGCAGCATCTTTGATCCATGTAACGAGCTTTAGGCCAGTGACTCCCAAACCAGTTGGCTTTAGGGCACTAGGTGTTAAAACACCCTTACAGACTTAATAACTCGGATCTCAGATGTCTTTTATTTTTATTTTTTTACTCCATCACTCTTTGAGATGCTTCCTCCGATTAAACTAGAGCACTGAATATTACAAACTTTTCAATTTTAGCTCATGTCTGTATGTTTCCATGTATGTTGATAATACCTGTCAACTGAGCATATGAAGATTCATTTTAGTCAGTGTTATGGAGAATTCACAAATTAAATAATTTAAAAGGAGATAAACAAAAATTAACTTGTTTCGAAATAGGTTTGAGATACGTCTCAGGAGTGGAAACTCCTTACTCAGCTATTTCTTACCAATTTCACCTTTTTAGTCAACATAAAAACAAAACCATAAAAAATAATAATTTTTACTGGTCATGGTGTGTGACTAACTGTCGAATGGACTTCCTGTTGTAGATTCCCCAGAGGGAGGGTGGAGCGAGGCTCACTTAAGTACCCTAGCCTCTTAGGCTCTTATCGCTTGGTGTCAGGAATAAACAACAAGTCCTCCAAACTAGTCTATCACAACAAGCTACGGGTGAAAGATTATCTAGGTGCCTTCACAGCTTTTCCTTATAGAAAGGTAGTGAGTGAAGGAAGACAGCAAACCATCACATAGCTTTAAATATGCCTTTGATAAAAATGCAAAATATTTTTGTAATTTTTGAAAATTTTTTAATTTTTTTGTATTTTTCAAAAAATTTTGGACTAAAAATAAAAATACAATAAAAACAAGATACTATTAACTATTCCACACCCCCAAACCTAAATGAGACATTGTCCCCAATGTCTTAAACAGTAGAAGAAGAGTTTAGAAAATAATACCTGGTTAGCTGAGAATCTACAGGAATTTAAAGGTTAAGATCCAGATTAATCCGACGCCTCTTACTGACCGGCGTAAACACACACGTATAACGCAAGCGTACGTATCGTTCAAGTAGTATAAAAAGTATCGATCCCACGAGGACTTAATACCTAAGTTATTAATTTTATGAGGATTAAATGATTACTAGTATCTAACAGATTGTTTAATTGATTTGAAATAGCGACGATTCTAAATTTAAAGATAATAAAATAAAATTGTTTGAAGGTAGATTTTAAGAAAATTCAATATTAAAAGCTATCTAGGGTTGTGATTTATTCCAATATTAATTAAAGATAAAGTGGTTATATTATAATTGGGTAATTTATTGATTTATTAACCTGGAACACTAATGTATGTAAAAGCATCTTCCAATGGTCAAATACAAATACCTAGTATAATCCAATTGAACCATATGTCTATGTCAACCAAATTACCTAGATTCATTACGATTAAGTTACAATTAAGACTACCCCCGCCCGGCAGGTATATTCCTATCCTGAAAGGAAATCTATTGAAAGGGTTATCTATCCTTAAGGAAGATCGTGGGCTATTGAATCTAAGGTCTTAAACTTAAAATCCCTATGTCTAGTTCATTTTAAGTTTACCTAATCAATTTAATTAATGGCCAGTTAATTAAAGAACATTAGATTAAGACTCAATAAATAAATCTTTATATTACCCAAATTATAATCTAACCCTTATAAACCCGTGACATTGAATTTCATCACAACCCTAGATACTAACTTAGTTATTACACATAGCTAGGACTGGTAAAAACTTGAAAATAAAAGACATAAAATGCTGAAAAATAATTGCGTTAAAATAAATACTGAAAAGTAAAATAAAATAAAAATAAAATGCTAAGGTAAAAGGAATTACTTTTACAATTACTAATTTAGATATCTCCCAATAAAATAATATATAAACTTGTGATATTATTTAACCAACCGACCAATCTGGCGGTATCCTGATTAAGTCCAATTAAGTCCAACCAGCCATATAGGCGGTAATATTTGTCCATAATCCAGCCATAAAGGCGGTACCAAAATAAATTTATCAACCGACCAATCTGGCGGTATCCTTGATTAATCAGGTTTAAACCAACAGAAAATAAATATACCAACCGACCAATATAGCGGTTTCCTTGATTAAGTCAGGTTTAAACCAGATTAAATAAATTTCCCAACCGACCAATCTGGCGGTATCATTGATTAATCAGGTTCAAACCAACAGAAAATAAATATACCAACCGACCAATATAGCGGTTTCCTTGATTAAGTCAGGTTTAAACCAGATTAAATAAATTTCCCAACCGACCAATCTGGCGGTATCCTTTATTAATCAGTATTTTAATTAGTAAATATATTATTTTTAAGGGAGATTAAACTAAAGAGCAACAGTAAAAGAATTACCTTTCACCTTAGCTGGAGGAATTACCTCATCATGGTAAATAGTAAAACTGTAAAAAATAAAGAAAGTAAACTATTATTATTACAAAAAGTAATTAAAATTAAATTACAAAAGTAAAAAAATTAAAAACTAAAATTTTTTAGAGAGAGAAACTCTCTTTACACGGAATTTGAAGAGAGAGAATAACAACTGAAAAATGAAAATTCGCGCAATATTTATAGGAAAATTTTTCACTGTTCGCGCGTCGCGACGCTAAGGTCCTCAGCGTCGCGACGCTGGATTTGTCGACGTGGCACAATGAGAAGGCGACACGTAGCAAGGCGGCTGACTGTTCACGCGACACGTGTCAAGGCGGCTAATTCTCAATTATTGTGATGACGTCATTGATGACGTCATGCTGACGCGGCGACGACGTGGCGATGACGTGGCATGACGTGGCGTGGCGGCTGACTGTTCACTTGTCGGCAGAATAGGATTGCGACACGTGGCGACACGTGTCAAGTTGTGATTGGCTTAGGCTGACGTGGCAAGTTGACTAGGTTGACCTGCTGACGTGGCTGATGACGTGGCGTGACACATGGCGAAGTTGACTCATTGACCGCTGACATGGCTGATGATGAGGCGACACGTGTCAAGTCTGAGTGTCGGCAGCATATGATGTTGACACGTGGCACGGCGCATGTTAGCAGATTCGGCGTGATGGTGACACGTGGCCCGGCGCATTTTAGCAAAGTCAAACTTCTCAAATTCTGACATGTTGACCCGGCGCACTTTAGCAGATTCGGCGCATGCTGGGCGGCGCGACGCGGAAGGTCTGGGCGGCGCGACGCTGGAAATTACCAAAATGCCCTTTTTCGCCAATTTTCACTGTTTTACTCCAAATCACCTCCAGAATGTCCTGAAACTTTATTTATCTACAAAATAACACAAAATACATCAAAATATTCACAAATATCAAGAAACTATACAAAATATTAGATTAAATGAGTGGGAAATAGTGATATAAATACCACTCATCACACCCCCAAACCTAACATTTTGCTAGTCCTCGAGCAAAATACAGAATAAAATAACAGAATAAAATTTAACTAAGCCATTTTCGTAGGGATCACGGTTGCATTTAGCGTATGCAACAAGCCTTTAAACCCTTAGGTGTCCCTAGTGGACGAGTTGTAGTCTCGTGAAGGTTTACAGCAATGATACCCACAAACATTTTACAAAAGTAAAAATGCAGTAAAACTAATGCACACAAAAGCAAAAAGACAAGAGAAAAGAGAATAAAGAAGATAGTAACTAATCAGGTGAAACTTCTACTACAAGTTACTAGTTGTTTTGTTTCTTTCTAAATTACCAAATAAGTAAATCCTCCGATTATTTTTACCATTCTCCATATACACAGCCAACATAATATTAAACAACTCATTTTTGCCCACAACAGTCATAAGTGCAGTTGATAAGAGAGTAATATTTTTGTCCTAAAGTTCTATCAGATTTCACACCTTTTTGTAGCAATGGAATAATTTTTTCTGATTTTTCTGATTTTTTTCTTTGATTTTCTGAATTTTGACTTTTTATTTATATACAATACCTTCCGTCTATGTAGCGAGCTTTGGGTTGGTGACTCCCAAACCAGTTGGCTTTAGGGCACCAGGTGTTAAGACACCCCTACGAACTTAATTACTCAGACTTCAGATATAAATATATTTTTTTTGCAGTATCTTTGATCCATGTAACGAGCTTTGGGCCAATGACTCCCAAACCAGTTGGTTTTAGGGCACTAGGTGTTAAAACACCCTTACAGACTTAATACCCCGGATCTTAGATACTTTATTTTTTTACATCAGAAATTTTTTTTTTTTTTCATTACTATTTATAGATGCTTCCTCCAATTAAACTAGAGCACGGAATATTACAAACTTTTCAATTACAACTCATGTCCGTATGTTACTATGCATATTGATAATACCTGTCAAATGAGCATATGAAGATTCATTTTAGTCAGTATTATGGAGAATTCACAAATTAAATAATTCCAAAGGAAATAAACAAAAATTAACTTATTTCGAAATAAATGGTTTGAAATACGTCTCAAGAGTGGAAACTCCTTACTCGGCTATTTCTTACCAAAATTAGGATGATTCCTCCACCCTGGGTTGTAGGTGTTGGAATATGGATTGTTCCCCTGCCTGTTGAAATTGTTGACATAATTCACCGTTTCTTCATGTTGATTTGATTCTGGTGCTCCTCCATATGGTGAACTTGTGGATCCAGTGGTAAGAGTCTCCATGAATTTGCATATTTGATCTAGCTTGGTGTTGACTGCTGTATTAGCTCCAACCTCATATATTCCTGCAATTCTTTGAATCAAACTTCTTTCAGTTGGCCACAAAGAGTTGTTGTTGGCCATTTCTTCGATTAGTTCCCAGGCTTGATCTTCTCCTTTTGCCATTAAAGCTCCTCCAGCAGCAGCATCAATTGTGGTTCTCATTATTCCAGAAAGCCCATTGTAAAATGTTTGGACTTGAAGCCATTTTGGAATTTCATGGTGTGGACATTTCCGGAGTAAGTCTTTGTACCTTTCCCAAGCTTCATAAAGAGTTTCTGAGTCTTGTTGCACAAGGATGTGATGTCATTCCTCAGTTTTCCGGTTCTGGCTGGGGAAAATACTTTGCAAGAAATTGGTGGCTAAGATGTTCCATGTTGTGATAGAACCTGCTGGTAATGAATGTAGCCAGGCTTTAGCTCTGTCCTTCAAAGAGTATGGGAAAACACGTAGTCTCATTGCTTCTTCAGCTTCTCGGTTGTAATTGAAAGTACCGCAAACTTCCAGAAGTTGCTGATGTGGGCATTAGGATCTTCAGTTGCATTTCCTCCAAACTGTACTGACTGTTGAATCATCTGAATGCAAGTTTTGATGTCACCCGCATTTGCTGGTAATGGAGGGAGTACAATACATGAAATGAGTCTGTCAACCACCGGAATGGTTCTGTCTCGAATGGGAATTGGTGGTGCAACCTCCAAAGGTTCAGGTTCCATGTTGACTAAAGCTTCTTGGGCTTCTCGCCTTTCCCTTCTCAACTGTCTGATAGTTCTTTCAATTTCTGGGTCAAACGGTCGGAGTTCAAAGCTTCTGGTTCGTCTCATGAAGTTTCTGAGAACCTGAAACACAAGAAAACAATAACAATAAGTAAAAAGAAATTAGATACAAGTAAAAGTATCTAACCCCTAAACTAATAATAAAAGATAAATAAGTCCCCGGCAACGACGCCAAAAACTTGACCGGCGTAAACACACACGTATAACGCAAGCGTACGTATCGTTCAAGTAGTATAAAAGTATCGATCCCACGAGGACTTAATACCTAAGTTATTAATTTTATGAGGATTAAATGATTACTAGTATCTAACAGATTGTTTAATTGATTTGAAATAGCGACGATTCTAAATTTAAAGACAATAAAATAAAATTGTTTGAAGGTAGATTTTAAGAAAATTCAATATTAAAAGCTATCTAGGGTTGTGATTTATTCCAATATTAATTAAAGATAAAGTGGTTATATTATAATTGGGTAATTTATTGATTTATTAACCTGGAACACTAATGTATGTAAAAGCATCTTCCAATGGTCAAATACAAATACCTAGTATAATCCAATTGAACCATATGTCTATGTCAACCAAATTACCTAGATTCATTACGATTAAGTTCCAATTAAGACTACCCCCGCCCGACAGGTATATTCCTATCCTGTAAGGAAATCTATTGAAAGGGTTATCTATCCTTAAGGAAGATCGTGGGCTATTGAATCTAAGGTCTTAAACTTAAAATCCCTATGTCTAGTTCATTTTAAGTTTACCTAATCAATTTAATTAATGGCCAGTTAATTAAAGAACATTAGATTAAGACTCAATAAATAAATCTTTATATTACCCAAATTATAATCTAACCCTTATAAACCCGTGACATTGAATTTCATCACAACCCTAGATACTAACTTAGTTATTACACATAGCTAGGACTGGTAAAAACTTGAAAATAAAAGACATAAAATGCTGAAAAATAATTGCGTTAAAATAAATACTGAAAAGTAAAAATAAAATAAAAATAAAATGCTAAGGTAAAAGGAATTACTTTTACTATTACTAATTAGATATCTCCCAATAAAATAATATATAAACTTGTGATATTATTTAACCAACCGACCAATCTGGCGGTATCCTGATTAAGTCCAATTAAGTCCAACCAGCCATATAGGCGGTAATATTTGTCCATAATCTAGCCATAAAGGCGGTACCAAAATAAATTTATCAACCGACCAATCTGGCGGTATCCTTGATGAATCAGGTTTAAACCAACAGAAAATAAATATACCAACCGACCAATATAGCGGTTTCCTTGATTAAGTCAGGTTTAAACCAGATTAAATAAATTTCTCAACCGACCAATCTGGCGATATCATTGATTAATCAGGTTCAAACCAACAGAAAATAAATATACCAACCGACCAATATAGCGGTTTCCTTGATTAAGTCAGGTTTAAACCAGATTAAATAAATTTCCCAACCGACCAATCTGGCGGTATCCTTTATTAATCAGTATTTTAATTAGTAAATATATTATTTTTAAGGGAGATTAAACTAAAGAGCAACAGTAAAAGAATTACCTTTCACCTTAGCTGGAGGAATTACCTCATCATGGTAAATAGTAAAACTGTAAAAAATAAAGAAAGTAAACTATTATTATTACAAAAAGTAATTAAAATTAAATTACAAAAGTAAAAAAATTAAAAACTAAAATTTTTTAGAGAGAGAAACTCTCTTTACACGGAATTTGAAGAGAGAGAATAACAACTGAAAAATGAAAATTCGCGCAATATTATAGGAAAATTTTTCACTGTTCGCGCGTCGCGACGCCAAGGTCCTCAGCGTCGCGACGCTGGATTTGTCGACGTGGCACAATGAGAAGGCGACACGTAGCAAGGCGGCTGACTGTTCACGCGACACGTGTCAAGGCGGCTAATTCTCAATTATTGTGATGACGTCATTGATGATGTCATGCTGATGCGGCGACGACGTGGCGATGACGTGGCATGACGTGGCGTGGCGGTTGACTGTTCACTTGTCGGCAGAATAGGATTGCGACACGTGTCAAGTTGTGATTGGCTTAGGCTGACGTGGCAAGTTGACTAGGTTGACCTGCTGACGTGGCTGATGACGTGGCGTGACACATGGCGAAGTTGACTCGTTGACCGCTGACATGGATGATGACGAGGCGACACGTGTCAAGTCTGAGTGTCGGCAGCATATGATGTTGACACGTGGCACGGCGCACGTTAGCAGATTCGGCGTGATGGTGACACGTGGCCCGGCGTATTTTAGCAAAGTCAAACTTCTCAAATTCTGACATGTTGACCCGGCGCACTTTAGCAGATTCGGCGCATGCTGGGCGGCGCGACGCGGAAGGTCTGGGCGGCGCGACGCTGGAAATTACCAAAATGCCCTTTTTCGCCAATTTTCACTGTTTTACTCCAAATCACCTCCAGAATGTCCTGAAACTTTATTTATCTACAAAATAACACAAAATACATCAAAATATTCACAAATCTCAAGAAACTATACAAAATATTAGATTAAATGAGTGGGAAATAGTGATATAAATACCACTCATCACTTACCAAGATCGTCCTCAGACCAATTTATCTTTGAAAGAATAGGGTCAACTCGTGGTTCATAGGCTATGAGTTGGTCTATTAGATCTGGAGCAGTTCTGGCAGTAAAGATGAGTTCTTTTAAAGGTTTTGACACGAACCCATTTCTCCGAGCATCATCAAGAAACACACAAAGAAAATCATAAAATCCATCAACGTTGAGCAGTCCAATTGGTTTCTGGTGTATGTTCAGGTTCGCCCAAGATAACACAATAAAAATTTCCTCCAATGTACCCAAGCCACCTGGTAAAGCAATAAAAGCATCAGCACGGTTAATCATTTCCACTAGGCGTATTTTAGCAAGCAGCGCACATTAGCAAATTTTCTGATTGGTCCACGTGTCCACAGCGCACGTTAGCAAGTCCGGCGCAAGCTGGGCGTCGCGACGCGTAAGGCTTCAGCGTCGCGACGCTGAAATGACGATTTTGCCCTTTTTGTCCAGTTTTTCCTGTTTTGCTCCAAATCACTTCCAGAATGTCCTGAAACTTTATTTATCTACAAAATAACACAAAACACATCAAAATATTCACAAAACCCAAGAAACTATACAAAATGTAAGGTTCAATGAGTGGGAAATAGTGATAGATTTACCACTCATCAACAATAACGGAGAAGAAAGCCATGAAGTTTGTCAAAAATAATATTGTATGTCTGTTCGAGATTTCTAGAGCTATCATCATAGACAATGGAAATCAGTTCGATAGCACAAGCTTCAAGAAACTCTGTAAGGATCTCTAGATTTCCTTGAGATTTGCCTCGCCTGTTCATTCGAAGTCAAATGGACAATTAGAGGTAACGAACAAGACCATAAAGAATAATCTGAAGGCAAGGCTCAGTTGATGTAAAAGTCTGTGGGTTGAGGAGCTACAAGAGGTATTATGGGTACACCGGATGACCTACAAGAACTCAACGGAGAGAAACCCCATTGTCATTATCCTACGGATGTGAAGCAGTCATCCCAGCAGAGATCAAGTTGACATCATATTAGGTGCAGAGGAAAAGAACTCATCAAACACCACCTTGACTTGACAGAGGAAAAGATAGAGAAGTCAGCACAAAAGATGGTAGTATATCAGCAAATGATGACATGCTTCTACAATAAAAGGATTTGAGTGCGAACCTTTCGCACAAGATATTTGGCTTTGAGGCAGGTGACCCTGAATGTAAGAAGGCCTGAGGAGGGCTCATTGGGAGCTAAGTGGGAAATGTCGCACAGAGTTGCGGAAGTCGTTAGGTCGGGTATCTATCACTTAGAGCAGCTGGACGGTACCTGGCTTAAGAAGCCTTGGAATGCAGAGATGGTGAGGAGATATTACCAATAGAGCCTCTCTTAGAATAACCCTCAAAGATTTGTAAGATTGGCAGTAGATCCTAATATATGAGTAAGCATTTCCCCTTTTAAATAAAAACTTGTTCATATATGCTTGTATGTTATTTGAATGGGAAAGATGTGTCTAATATTAATAGGAAATACTTGTGATCTGGATGCATCAAGGGGTGCAGGGCACATAGGAAAAAAATGCAAACCTCATGTGGTACACCAATCCCAGGTGTCATTATCAAACCCCCAGGCCGGAACATTACTACCCACTTACTTACACCTTGAGGGATACATCATGAAGACCTGTATGGCATTTGGTGCCTCGGGTATCCATAGCACGCTCGGTGAAAGAGTCAGTGTGGCCCAATGTAATCATAACACTTATGGATTGGAGACAGCTGCGGTACTACGATACCTTCAGGTTCACATAGCCTGAGTAGGGATAATTTTCCCACATTGTTTGCCTACCAGTGTTAGAAGTGCATAACACGGGGAAGGGAAATGCCCCCATGGGCTGGCCATCCCATTTCGGACCTGTCGAGCATAGCACAGGGAATGTAAGAAGGCCTCCATGGTATTTGCGAGGCTGGAGTTTTTTCCTAGCATAAGAACAATCTCCTTATGGCGTTGGTCACCTTTCTGGTCAGTAGCTCGATTCCCAAGACGTCTGGATTGTAAGGTTTAGAATTATTATTTTAGGTAGCGTGGGGCAGGACGTTGCATTAGTTCCCTCAGTGTTTTTTTGTTCAGTGTGGGGTGTCACCCCCATCACGTTTGTTGTCTTGTTTTATTTTTTATGCAACTTGGTGTTGGATGCCACTACATGTTCGTAAGGATGGCCGAGGGTTGAGAATATTCCCCCCAGAGCCTTGTGAATATGACTTTAATGGCTCGAGGTCGGGGTACGTCCCACCGAGGCCTTATTATGCTTGTTTGCATGAGGTTGGAGTTTCTCCTCCATGGCCAAGTGTTGAATGGCACAAGGAGGGAACATTCCCCTGTGGCCAAGTAATTGTATCAGTTCGGGGTTGTGGTATGTCCCACCGAGGCCTTATTATGTTTGTTGGCATAGAGTTGGAGTTTCTCCCCCATGGCCAAGTGTTGAATGAC
>SKCR01005864.1:0-72027 GCA_019454045.1 Zanthoxylum bungeanum | reverse complement strand
ACTGGTATAGGTAATACGAGTCCTCCTTTTGTTTTAGTTGTTATAAATATATGTGCCAATAAGAATTGCTAATTGCTCTTACTTCTATTAACAGGTCTTGGTGCAGCTTTTGGGGGTATGGCCATCATGGCTGCAGCTTTCTTTTTTTACCTACATCGTAAAAAGAACAAGCATTCTTCTTCGGCCCTTTTCTCTCGCAACACCTCGTCTGATCCCTTTTCAAAATCGGATCTTGAGCAGGGAGATAACTACCTTGGAGTTCATGTCTTCTCCTATTCTGAACTTGAAGAGGCCACCAATTTTTTTGATTCTGCTAAAGAACTTGGTGATGGTGGCTTTGGCACTGTGTACTTTGGTAAGAACCAACACCCTACGTCGTCAACATTAATCATTTCATAGAACTATTTCAGGAAAAAATTTATTTTTCATTAATCAGGCAAACTCCAAGATGGGCGAGCTGTTGCAGTCAAGCGTTTATATGAAAACAATTACAAGAGAGTTGAACAATTCATGAATGAAGTTGAGATTCTAGCTCATTTGCGCCACCAGAATCTTGTCTCTCTTTATGGATGTACCTCTCGCCACAGTCGTGAACTCTTGCTTGTTTATGAATACATCCCCAATGGCACAGTTGCAGATCATTTGCACGGTGAACGCACCAAGCCTGGTGCACTGCTTTGGCCTACACGTTTGAAGATTGGTATTGAAACTGCAAGCGCATTGACATATCTCCATGCTTCTGATATCATCCACCGTGATGTGAAAACAAACAACATTCTTCTTGACGAGAATTTCTGTGTTAAAGTTGCAGATTTTGGACTTTCCCGTCTCTTTCCAACTCACGTCACTCATGTTTCAACAGCTCCACAAGGGACTCCAGGTTATGTTGATCCTGAATATCACCAATGCTACCAGCTTACTGATAAAAGCGATGTGTTTAGCTTCGGGGTTGTTTTGATTGAGCTAATATCATCAATGCCAGCAGTTGACATCACTAGACACCGACATGAGATTAATTTGTCAAATCTGGCTATCAACAAGATCCAAAACAAAGCATTACACGAGCTTGTGGATCTAAGTCTTGGATATGAATCAGACTACAAGGTAAGGAAGACGATAAATGCAGTAGCTGAGTTGGCATTTCAGTGTCTACAGAGTGAAAAGGAATTGAGACCATCTATGGTGGAAGTTTTGGAGATTCTAAAGGATATAGAGAGAGATGGGTACAATACAAAACGGACAGAGGAGATGCTGAAACAGTCTCCGGATTCTGTTACTCACAACTGGACCAGCACAAAGACAACACCAACTTCCAGTAGTTAAGTTTTCTATTTGTCATTTCACCAAAATTTCGACTTGATAGAAAAAAAATGCAAAGAATTTGATGACTTCATTTCCATTTTTCTTGTGCCATAAGCTATGATCTTTAATGGGATATATGTACATATGTAAGAGTTCTTATGTTTATACTGTGGTCATTTTATTGCGCAATGTCTTTTTTTTTTTCTCTGATTTGCATTCTAAATGTGTTTGGTGGGAATTGGCAACAACTACTTACAAATTTTAGGCCTAAATTCGGTGGAGCTACATATCCAATTGTCCCTCTTGCGTCTATCTTTAATAATCTGCTCTCTTTCTTACGGCAGAGTTTAGCAAGTCCTAAATCAGATATTTTTGGACGAAAATATTGATCTAAGAAGATGTTATGAGGCTTAATATCAAAATGCAAAATCATTTTATTGCACAAACACAACCCCTCAAGCTAACCCTACTGCATAAACTCGTATATGGAGCCCTTTTGTTTTTCTCCAAAGCAATATATATCCCAGAAGAGAAACTCTGTTAACATGGGAAGTCCTACTAATGCTAGTAGCAACTTCATTTATAAATTCTTCTCCATTGCGTTTAGATGTGTTGAGGACCTTCAATGCCACAAGACAGCCATCTGGCAATTTCCTTTGCATACAGACCTCCTTGGCCTAATTTTTCCTTCAAATTAATTAGTCATTTTTTCTGACTTCCAAATAACTGTATCTTCTCGGAGCTAAGGTCATTTACTCTTGTATAAACGCTTTTACATTTTGTTCTTTCATTTATCTCTTCTTGCAGACCTTCATCATTAAGATACTGATCACTAGTAGTCCAATTATTGCGAAGGCAATACCTGTGTCAAGAGAATTTGATGACTGAACTAGCCAGAATTGCAATATGATTAGTAGTTGTTGCTCAAAGGGTAAGTTCCTGAGGTGAAGTAAAAACTTCAGCGGCTAATAGAAAATGTTATTTAGACATATTGAAGATAAGGTTAGCGGCATAGTGTCAGGTGTCCCTTGAGTTGCTCTTGTCACAGGTTTATTGACAGGAATAGAACCTAGATCAGATTTGCGTTTCCTCTCTATAACGACTTATTTGGGGTAATTCGAGGAACCCTAGGCCTCCACAACTCACGTTGATTTAATAATTCGCTGCATATTATTAATAATAATCCCCTTTAAATAGAGATTAAGAAGTGTAACATAACACAAAGTCTATTGCATATGACATATCCTTATTAATAACTAATAGCAATTCAACATTATCTCTAAGTCTATTGGATATGCAATATCCTTATTAACAATTAATAACAAGCCCTAATCCTTTGTTACAACAGCAGCAATGTGCAGGTATACCTGCACCTAACAACTTCATTCCCCTTGAAAACACCCTTGTCTTCAAGGGTGAAATAAGGATATCGAAGCTGAAATTCTTCACGAGATTCCCAAGTAGCATCGGCTGCCTGCCATTAGCTTTCCTTGCGTCCATCACAGTCAAGGGTATTGGAAGCACAGTTTTTTCTTTGGTCAAATACTATGGCAAGGAAGTTTCTACCATAATATTGTCTCCTACCATACGCTTACGCTTGGATACATGAAAAACGGGATGTAGATTGGCAGCTGTTGGCAGTAGTAATTTGTAAGCTATTGGACCAATTCGTTCAACAACTTGAAATGGCCCAAAGAACTTTACCGCGAGCTTATTATTTCTTTTCTGGGCTGATGTTGCTTGCATATATGGTTGGAGCTTAAGGTACACCCGATCACCCACGTTGAATTGACAATCCATGTGCTTGGAGTCATAGATGAGTTTCATTAGGTTTTGAGCCGCTTTCAGATTTTCCCTGGATTCTTGCAATGTCTTATCTCTCGTAAGAAGATAATGCTCCACTGAGTCCACCAAGGCTGTACCAGGAACATAAGATAAAAGATTTGGGGGTTTCCTTCCATAAACTAACTCAAATGGTGCCATGCCCGTGGACTTGTGTTGGCTGGTGTTGTAGCAAAATCCCACCCAAGGCAGCCAAGTCTGCCACTCATTCGGGTTGTTACTGGAGAAACAACGAAGGTAAATCTCAAGGGTTCGATAAAAAACTTCAGTTTGTCCGTCCGTTTGGGGATGATAGGCCGTGCTGAAATTGAATTTAGTTCCCCCTAACAGAAATAATTCCTTCCAAAAAACACATGTGAACACAGGATCACGATCACAGACAATGGATTCAGACAACTGTACGTGCCAAATTTGGGCCAAGGACAAAATCGTCTTTCACTTCGAACACAATACCAAGTGAGGCCCAAAAATATAACTCAGCCCATTAAACTCTAAACCATTTGCAAAAACAAAAGGACAAACCCCTTTAACCTTTTTCTCTCTTTTCCCCAACAAATAATATATCCCCACATGCAAATTATCTTCCCACCGAAAGCAGAGACAATAAGCATGTTATGGGGACCCATTTCCCATGTGCAGATTAGAGAATTCACCTTTCTCCACCTATAAAATGAAGCATAATTCATGAAGTTAAGGGGGGAGCTTCTCAACTCTGATGCAGGCTTCACTTCTTTCTTACAATCCACTGCTCTCTGACATTAGCACTCTCAGAGCTCTCCACCCCCTTATACACTTACCACCGCCCTCACGGGGGAGCTTCTCAACTCTGATGCAGGCTTCACTTCTTTCTTACAATCCCCTGCTCTCTGACATTAGCACTCTCAGAGCTCTCCATCCCCTTATACACTTACCACCGCCCTCACGGCCACCCAAAGAGTTTAAGGTAACATCAAACCTTACTTTCACATTTTACTCATTTACTACTCATTTCATACTACTGACTTGAGTGTCGGAGTGCTCACGGCACCCACCACACCGGTGGGCAGCCTATACCTTTGTCTTGCAGGATCGCTAGTGCCCCCAATATACAAATTCTGATTGTGGACCTCGGCCGAAAACCAGCATCCACAATTTGGCACCCACCGTGGGGCCCTAACGATTCAAAGCAGGCAAAGATATCACAGTCTACGATTCCTAAAACACAACTACTCATGGCTTCAAGCAACAAACAAATTTCAGATCACATGGCCGCACAATTAACCGCTCTACAAGAACAGATACGATCATTGGAAGATGAAAGTCTAACCATATAAAGCTCTAATATTAATTCAAAAGCAATTGGAACAGACTTCTTCAACCTCCCAAAGACGTGAGGCTACAACCATACTATTCAATCCAATCTATTGGAAGCATTCGAGCGACAATCCTCCATCAGGTCTAATTGAATGGAGACTTCTTTAGGATCTTCACCAGGACTAATGGGCTGGGGACAATCTGATAGGAATGAGTTATGATAATTTAGAATAAAATAGTCTACCTCAAAGATCGTGAACTCTCATATTCCTCATTTGATATATGAAGATACTTGTTCTTTTTGGACTACATGGAACAACATTCATCAGATTCCAACAATCTCAGACGACATGGCATAAGAATTGAGTTACTGACTTGATTTATGCATGAAATCAAAGCTAAACAACAAAATTGCATGCTACACCACTTAAGAATGTCTGAAACAAGTCAGATGCCCATACGACACTACACGAATGAAGCTCAGACATTAGAAATATGGTTCATACGACATTACATGAAGGCTTGGAAGACATTGAAGGATTGCCACCATTTCGAGACAACACATATGGAATTTCATCACATGGAATGTTAGTCATCATCTTCATGCTACGTTGATTTAATATTGCCAACTCCACACTACATATGGAATCTTTTATCATGCCTAGTAGAATGAAGAACTTTCTAGGATCTCATTTAGGTCCAATCGACCAACCTATATCAGGTTAGGTAGTATGAAAACTCTATGTGACTTTCATCAAAGTTTATTCTATTTTAGTATCATTGACCTTATTCAAGCCTTGTATAATTAGTAATGACCTTGATAGACATCCATCTCTTCCATACTACATATGAGGATAATCATATCCACACTACGTATGGAGATTATCATCAACTCTAGACTACATGGATGGATTTCCATAAACTCTAAAAAGTATTAGAAAAGCCCCATGAACCTTCATCAGGTTCATTCGACCCTAGTCTCCTGACCATCATCAGTTCAGGTAGAATGAAAATTTTCTTGGACCTCATTTGGTCCAATCGACCAACCTTTATCAAGTTAGGTAGTATGAAAATGCTTTTGGACCTTCATAAAGTCTAGTAGTGGTGATTCTTATAGACATGCATTAGTTTCATTCGACCGTGTCTCATTGACCTTTGTCAGTTCCATTCGACCATAGTGTCATAGACATTCATCAAGTCAATTTGTCCCAATCGACATCTACATATGTAGCTTGGGACTTGTTGTGGATCCTATGCGTGTATAGCTTGATGCTTGGTGTCTTTCCCAATCGACATCTACATGTGTAGCTTGGGACTTGTTGTGGATCTTATGCATGTATAGCTTGATGTTTGATGTTTGTCCCAATCGACATCTACATATGTAGCTTGGGACTTAATGTGGATCTTATGCATGTATTGCTTGATGCTTGATGTTTGTCCCATCGATATCTACATATGTAGCTTGGGACTTGTTGTGGATCCTATGCGTGTATAGCTTGATGCTTGGTGTATGTCCCAATCGACATCTACATGTGTAGCTTGGGACTTGTGGATCTTATGCATGTATAGCTTGATGTTTGATGTTTGTCCCAATCGACATCTACATATGTAGCTTGAGACTTAATGTGGATCTTATGCGTGTATGACTTTGATGCTTGATATGTGTCTTATTTGACATCTATATGTGTAGCTCGGGGCTTAAAGAAAAACCCAGTCGACATAACACCTCATTGACTTGAGACTAATTAAGAATTACTTAGTTAACATCTCAACGTGTAGCTTGAGGCGTAACATTAATCCCAATTGACACTACACGTATGTAGTTTGGGACTTATTGATGATCTCATCCGAAATCATCTAGTCTGTAGTATGGGGATTATCCTGACCTTCATCGGGTTCAGTCGACTGGGAACATTCCCCATGACTCATGTAGAGTCAAGTTGAAGACCTGGCCTTCATCTGGTCCAGAAGACATTGTAGACTCCCCTGGTCATTTGACCCGTAGTATGGGGATTATGCTGACCTTCATCGGGTTCAGTCCACTGGGAACATTCCCCATGACTCATGTAGAGTCAAGTTGAAGACCTGGCCTTCATCTGGTCCAGAAGACATTGTAGACTCCCCTGGTCATTTGACCCGTAGTATGGGGATTATCTTGACCTTCATCGGGTTCAGTCGACTGGGAACATTCCCCATGGCTCATGTAGAGTCAAGTTGAAGACCTGGCCTTCATCTGGTCTAGAAGACATTGTAGAACCCTGGTCATTTGACCCGTAGTATGGGGATTATCCTAACCTTCATCGGGTTCAGTCGACTGTGAACATTCCCCATGACTCATGTAGAGTCAAGTTGAAGACCTGGCCTTCATCTGGTCCAGAAGACATTTTAGACTCCAATGGTCATTTGACCCGTAGTATGGGGATTATCCTGACCTTCATCAGGTTTAGTCGACTGGGAACATTCCCCATGGCTCATGTAGAGTCAAGTTGAAGACATGGCCTTCATCTGGTCCAGAAGATATTGTAGACCTCTGGTCATTTGACCCGTAGTATGGGGATTATCCTGACCTTCATCGGGTTCAGTGGACTGGGAACATTCCCCATGACTCATGTAAAGTCAAGTTGAAGACCTGGCCTTCATCTGGTCCAGAAGATATTGTAGACTCCCATGGTCATTTGACCCGTAGTATGGGGATTATCCTGACCTTCATCAGGTTCAGTCGACTGGGAACATTCCACATGGCTCATGTAGAGTCAAGTTGAAGACCTGGCCTTCATCTGGTCCAGAAGACATTGTAGACTCCCATGGTCATTTGACCCGTAGTATGGGGATTATCCTGACCTTCATCGGGTTCAGTCGACTGGGAACATTCCCCATGACTCATGTAGAGTCAAGTTGAAGACCTGGCCTTCATCTGGTCCAGAAGACATTGTAGACTCCCCTGGTCATTTGACCCGTAGTATGGGGATTATCCTGACCTTCATCGGGTTCAGTCGACTGAGAATATTCCCCATGGCTCATGTAGAGTCAAGTTGAAGACCTGGCCTTCATCTGGTCTAGAAGACATTGTAGAATCCTGGTCATTTGACCCGTAGTATGGGTATTATCCTAACCTTCATCGGGTTCAGTCGACTGGGAACATTCCCCATGACTCATGTAGAGTCAAGTTGAAGACCTGGCCTTCATCTGGTCCAGAAGACATTGTAGACTCCAATGGTCATTTGACCCGTAGTATGGGGATTATCCTGACCTTCTTCAGGTTCAGTCGACTGGGAACATTCCCCATGGCTCATGTAGAGTCAAGTTGAAGACCTGGCCTTCGTCTGGTCAAGACGACATTAAAAGACTCATCTGGTCTTTGGACCCGTAGTATGGGGATTATCCAGACCTTCATCAGGTTCAGTTGACTAAGAGCATTCTATGTTTCTTATAGAGTTAAGTTGAAGTTTTAAACTTCAGCTACTTCAAAAGACATAGAAGACATCTAGTATCAGGATCAAATCTCTGATGATATACTCGACATATTACTCTTCAAGTCAAAGACTCTTTGACTTAAAGAGTAGGGAACAAACTGTACGTGCCAAATTTGGGCCAAGGAAAAACCGTCTTTCACTTCGAACATAATACCAAGTGAGGCCCAAAAATATAACTCAGCCCATTAAACTCTAAACCATTTGCAAAAACAAAAGGACAAACCCCTTTAACCTTTTCTCTCTTTTGCCCAACAAATAATATATCCCCACATGCAAATTATCTTCCCACCGAAAGCAGAGACAATAAGCTTGTTATGGGGACCCATTTCCGATGTGCAGATTAGAGAATTCACCTTTCTCCACCTATAAAATAAAGCATAATTCATGAAGTTAAGGGGGGAGCTTCTCAACTCTGATGCAGGCTTCACTTCTTTCTTACAATCCCCTGCTCTCTGACATTAGCACTCTCAGAGCTCTCCATCCCCTTATACACTTACCACCGCCCTCACGGGGGAGCTTCTCAACTCTGATGCAGGCTTCACTTCTTTCTTACAATCCCCTACTCTCTGACATTAGCACTCTCAGAGCTCTCCATCCCCTTATACACTTACCACCGCCCTCACGGCCACCCAAAGAGTTTAAGGTAACATCAAACCTTACTTTCATATTTTACTCATTTACTACTCATTTCATACTACTGACTTGAGTGTCGGAGTGCTCACGGCACCCACCACACCGGTGGGCAGCCTATACCTTTGTCTTGCAGGATCGCTAGTGCCCCCAATATACAAATTCTGATTGTGGACCTCGGCCTAAATCCAGCATCCATACCGACCAATGAAACTTAAACGCATGCTCAAATAAATCTTGCACCATCATTGTCGATGTGTAGGGATGTTTGATAGGAATGAAATGAGCATACATCGACAAACGATCGACCAAAATAAATATAGTAGATTTCTCATTCGAAATTGACAATCATTCAATAAAATCCATAGATATATCACTACATACTTGCGTCGGAATTGGAAGTGGATTGAGTAAACCTGCGGGACGTGTGTGAGAGACTTTATGCCGCTGACAGACCCAACATTATATGATGAATTGTTGTACTAGCTCCCATATTTTCTTACAGTAAAAAACTGACTTGATCTGATGGAGTGTCTTGTGTATCCCTTCATGCGTGTTGTCATGGAACTCTTGAATGATAATTAGGTCCAAGGGTGATGTAGTTTGCAAGAAAATTCAGCCTTTAAAGAAGATAACTTTGTCTTTTACTGTCCATGACCCCACAGCTTCTCCATTTTCAATGTTTCTTTACAAAATCTGGAGTTCTGAATCAGCTCTGACCTCTTCCTTAATTGTATCCAGCCACAGTGGAATTATTTTTGACATGGCATGAAGCTCCCCTTCATTCATTGGAGACAACCCATCTGCCATAATATTCTTCTTTCCCTTTTTATACTCAACCTTGAAGTCACACCATAAGTTTCACCAACCATTTTTATTAAGCAGTGGTTGTTATGGCTTGATCCCACAAGTACTGGAGACTTTTTTGATCTGTCCAAACTGTGAAACGAGAACCCAGGAGATATGGTCTCCATTTTTGTAAGGCTTGGACTAATGCTAGCATCTTTTCTCGTACATTGATAGGGATAAATTCTTTCCCTTTAGGGCTTGGTTGAAAAAATGATAGGGTGGTTTCCTTACATTAGAACAGCCCCAACCCCACACCAGACGCATCGCATTCAACTATGAAGGGGTGTGAGAAATCTGGTAAAGCCAAGACGGGGCCTGTTGTCATGGCTTTTTCCAGATCATTAGAAGCGTGTTCTGCTGCTGGGGTCCAAGTAAAAGAATATTTCTTTAACATCTGCGTTAGGGGCTGAGCAATCACTTCGTATTTTTCTATGAATTTCTGATAGTATTCTGTTAGGCCAAGGAACCTGTGCAGCCTCTTTAGATTTCTTGGTTTCAACCAAGCAACAATAGCTGATGTCTTTTCTAGATCCATAGCAACGCCCTCCTGTGAAATTATGTGACCTAGATAACTAACCTCTATTTGCCCGAAACTGTACTTTTCCTTCTTGACAAATAACTGATTTTGTTCTATTAATCGGAAAGATGTCTCCACATGCCGCAAATGTGTCTCCCAATTTGGGCTATATATCAAGATGTCTTCAAAGAATACCATCACAAACTTCCAGGTAACATCTTTGAACACCTCGTTCATGTGGGCTTGAAAGGTTGCATGAGCGTTTGTTAAGCTGAATTGCATAACTAAGAACTCATAATGTCCATGATGAGTTCAGAATGCCATTTTTTCCACATCTTCTGGGTGCATTCGAATCTGATGGTAACTTGACCTGAGATCATGCTTTGTGAAATATTTAGCCCCGTTCAACTCATCTAAAAGTTCATCAATAACAGGAATTGGAAACTTATCTTTGATTGTGATCTCATTCAACGAATGATAATCCACACATAGTCTCCATGAGCCATCATGTTTTTCACCAAAATAACAGGAGATGATTATGGGCTGGTGCTACTTTGAATCACCCATGTTGTTAAGAGGTTGTCTACGATCTTCTCTATTTCATTTTTTTGGTACCGTGGATATCAATAGGGTTTCACATTAACATGTTCTTTATCTTGCATCAAGGGTATCTGATGGTCCTAAGCTCGCTTAGGAGGCAACCATGTTGGTTCTTTGAAGATGCCTTGGAACAAGTCTAAAATTTATTGTATTTCTGGGGTTAGTCTTTTTTTGTATCCCATTGGTCCACTCCCAAACAAATGGCATGCAGCTACAATATGTATGTCTTTTTCTGTTTTCTGAGTTCCTTCTCCACTTGCTGACCATTACTAAAACAATTATGTGGCCCATTCAACCCTTGTAACATAATCTCATTATTTCCCATTGAAAATCTCATGTATAGTTCCTTGAATTCCCACACTATGGGTCCCAAGGTTTGTAGCCATTGAGTACCTAAAATTGCATTGTACCCTTCGATTGGTAACAATAGCAAATCTATTGAAAATTCACATCCCTGGACAATGATTACCACTGCAGAACAACTTCATTCTCCTTGTAATTTGTTGCCCTTAGCCACTACCACTTCAAATGGATCCCTTTTGTTCACATCCAACCCGAGTTTTCTTGCAATTTGAGTGTTTAAGAAATTATGGCTGCTACTCGAATCTACTGGTATTGTGATTTCCTAACCTGTTACTTTTCTTTTAAATCGCATGGTTTTAGAAGTTGGAGTCCCTGAAATCACATGAATACTGATTTCTGGTTCTAGCAACCCATTGTTTTCACTGTTGGTGTTGTGGTTGAGTCCCTCTTCGTCATTTTCTTCATTGGAATAAATACCTTATATAAAAAATAACCTCTTACAACGATGTCCCCAGGAAAACTTCTCACCGCAATTGAAACAAATGTTTTTTTCACGTCTTTCCCTCATCTCAACGGGGTTTAATCTTTTGATCATGGGTGTTCTTGGTTTGACAGAAATTGGTGATGAGGCTACTTAATTGCCTATATTATTGGTTTGCCTGTGATTTTCAACTGTTAAGGTTTTCTTTAAGCTCAAGTTGCATGATTCATATAACGTGGCTAAGGGTGGCAAAACGAATCAACGAATTGAATTTGTATCGAATCCTAAACGAATCGAATCAAAATGTGATGTATTCGTATTCGATTCGTTTATTAAACGAATCCTAATATCATGATTTGTATTCGATTCATTTAATAAACGAATCGAATACAAATATTCGTTTATTCGTTTAGTTAATGATATTATTTAATAAAATAATTTACCACACTTGATTTACATTAATTCTTCATAAATATATACATATGAAATATGTAATTAATATATTTACTAAAAATACCTCACCAAATATCGAAAATATTACTTTTCTATCATAATTAGCTATAATTTCTCGAATATTAATTGAAAATTAACAAGAATTAGTAAATAAAAATAATAAACGAATCCTAAACGAATAAACGAATTAATGAGCTTAAATTCGTATTCGATTCATTTAATAAACGAATCGAATCGAATTGACCCATTTATTAAACGAATCTATTTTTTCAAACCCGTATTCGCTTTAAAGCGAATCGAATCGAACGAATAAACGAATTCTGACCCAAATTGTCACCCCTAAACGTGGCTGCTCCAATTGTTGCACTTGGGGTGGCTGGGCTGGTTACATGCACCTTTTTCCGAATATGATCTTTCAACCCACTAATAAAACACATGATCTGTTGTTCCTCTGTTAAGCTTCCAACCTGACTCAAAAGCTTACTAAATTTGAGATAATATTCCTTTACTTCCTCTTCTTGGCGTAGCTTTGTCAAGTCCCCAAAAAAAATTTGGAACGTGGTTGGTCCATAACATAAGTGAAGTTCCTATTTTAGTTTATCCAACTAAGTTATGATGTCTTCCCTTCAATTCCTGGTACCACATTTGCACATCTCCATCCAGAAGGTACGCAGTTAATGAAACTTTGTCACCTTCTTCAATTCGTTGAAACTCAAAAAATTGCTCAACTCTACAAATCCAGGTTGTGGGATCATCCTATCCATCATATCGTGGAAAGTCATGTTTATTCATTGTTAAATTGGTACAAGTTGTGACATTGTTCATTGATTCAGATCGGCTCTTTTTACCCATGTGTGCTGATGTCAAATCTTTCCATGCCCCTCACTGCCTCGCTTGGAAAGGCCTTCAAACTGGGAAGTAATTGCTTGCATCATTTTCTCCAGTGCCTTTTGTGTTCTTTCTTCACTTGCTTGCATCGATTCGTTAAGGGACATTGCTTGGTGTTCCATTCGGTCGAGGCGTTGGTCGGACATGCCTGGCTCTGATGACAAGTTGCATCGAAATTGGATACGAAAAAGATGAAATTCGATCCAAGATCCTGTAGACCCTCAAAGAACCTGTCCTTGAAAACCCTTGAAAATAGCCTCAGATGAATTTTGACAGCAAAATAGACGCCACAAAGGATACCAACCCTTTGATAAGTCTTTATTCAATCAATGAACATTGATAAAATTTGCTTAATCGCAAGAAAGTTACTATTCACGCAATAAAAATTGGATCATTCATTAAGAGTTGTTTTGAGTTTAAATAGTGACATGCTCAAACCCTAATAGAGCTAAAAAGTCTAAAATAACCTTAAACTATCCATTACCAACTAAAAGCCCATAACTCCTAATTTCTAACCCATTTTGAACCCACAGTTAAAGAAAACAAACTAACCCAAATAATAAATAAAAACGGTAATCCACGTTGGTTCCATACATGTAAATAAATAATAAATAGGCCTAAACAAACGAAATTGATCAATGATACTCCTCGATGACTTGGGTCAAGTGTATAACCCTTGAACCCTCTTCCTTGAAGTCCAATTGGTCTCGAACGTGCTTATTCAATTCAGCTACATGACGTTGGGCCCGGCCTGCCATAGCGTCCTTGATCTTCTGAGCTATGTGTCTTGTAATTGGTCCAACTAGTACATGGATTGGATCAATTGTGGTCTGGACCGAATTAGGAGCAGCTGAGATCACATCATCCTCTCCCTCTTGAAAAGGATTTGACCTCAAATTGACACCTACATCAAAAGGGGACAAATCGGCAACATTAAATGATACATAAATATTATACTCACCAGGCAGATCAAGCTTATATGCATTATCATTGATCATTTCTACGACTTGAAAAGAACCATCTCCTCGAGGTTGAAGCTTGGATCTCCGCTGAGCCGGGAACCCCTCCTTACGTATGTGTAGCCAAACCCATTCACCAGGCTTTAACACCATACGTTTACGGCCTTTATTCGCATGAGAAACGTACTGTTCATTTTTCCGTAATATGTGTTCACGTGCTTTCTCATGTATTTGTTTCACCAATTTTGCTTTCTTTTTCCCATCTAAACCTACTCTTTCCTCAACAGGCAAAGGCAATAAATCCAATGGTGTTAGTGGGTTAAATTCATATACAATTTCAAAAGGTGAATATGAATTAGAAGAATGAACGCACCTATTGTATGCAAACTCTATAAATGGAAAACACTCTTCCCATTATTTTAGATTCTTAGTGACTATGGTACGAAGCAATTGCGTCAGGGTCCTATTGACCACTTATGCATGTCCATCTATTTGAGGGTGACACGTAGTAGAATAAAGTAATTTAATCCCTAGCTTACCCCACAAAACCTTCCAGAAATGACTCAAGAACTTGACATCTCTATCAGAAACTATACTCCTAGGAATCCTATGTAGTCATACTATCTCTCTAAAGAATAAGTATGATATGTTAGTGGCATCATCAGTTTTATGGCATGCAATGAAATATGCCATCTTGCTAAATCTATCAACCACTACAAAAATGAAATCCTTACCTCGTTTAGTCCTAGGTAAACCAAACACAAAATCCATCGAAATATCTACCCATGGTTCACTAGGTACATGTAATGGAGTATATAATCCATGAGGCTTCACCCTAGATTTGGCCTTTCTACAAGTGTGACACCGATCACAAATTCACTATACATCGCGCTTCATCATAGGCCAGTAAAAATTCTCCTTTAAGGTTTCTAGAGTCTTACTAATTCCAAAATGTCTCATTAGTCCGTCTCTATGAGCCTCTCTCACTAATAGCTCACACATACTACAAGAAGGAATGCATAACTTATTTTCTCTAAACAGAAATCCCTTATGCTGGTAGAATTTACTAAATGCATATTTAATACATGATGCATATATATCACAAAAATCCACATCACATGTATAAAACTCTTTAATAAATTCAAACCCTAACATTTTAGCACATGCAGAAGTGAGTAAAACATATATGCGTGATAAGGCATCCACAACTACATTTTTCTTACCTTGTTTGTAGCGAATGATGTACGGGAATGTCTCTACAAACTCCATCCATTTAGCATGCCTCTTGTTCAGTTTTTCTTGCCCTTTAAGGTGTTTTAAACTCTCATGATCTGTGTGTATCATGAACTCTTTAGGCCATAGGTAATGCAGCCAATTCTCCAGTGCTTGAACAAATGCATACAACTCCTTATCGTACGTGGGATATCTCAGAGCTGCTCCATTCAACTTCTCACTAAAGTACGCAATAGGTCTTTTCTCTTGCATCAATACCGCCCCAATACATATGCCACTTGCGTCACACTCTATCTCAAATGTGCTCTCAAAATTAGGTAGTGCGAGAATTGGTGCACTGCATAACCTTTCCTTGAGAGTCTGAAAAGCACTCTCTTGAGCTTCACCCCACTGAAATCCAACAGTCTTCTTGACTACCTCAGTCAATGGTGCTGTTATGCTACTAAAGTCCTTCGCAAAACGCCTGTAGAAGCTTGCCAATCCATGAAAACTCTGTACCTCCGACACTGTGGTAGGTGGTGGCCAATCTCTAATTGCTTTAACTTTCTCCTCATCCATTTCTATGTCATCTGCAATCACTATAAAACCAAGAAAAATGACTATATCCATGCAGAATGTGCATTTCTCATAATTAGCAAATATTTTTTCTTTTATTAAAATATCAAGCATATCTTTCAAATGACCTACATGCTCATCTAAGGATTTATGGTATACTAATATATCATCAAAGTAGACCAATATAAACTTCCATATATATGCACACAATACATGGTTCATAAGTCTCATGAAAGTGCTAGAGGCATTTGTTAAACCGAAAGATATTACTAATCACTCATATAACCCATACTTAGTTTTAAAAGCAGTATTCTATTCATCATATTCTCTCATACGAATCTGGTGATATCCACTCTTAAGGTCAATTTTACTAAAAATCTTAGATCCATGCAGTTCATCTAACATACCATCTAGCCTAGGAATGGGATGTCGATACTTTACCATGATATTATTGATGGCACGACAATCCACACATATATGCCACATCTCATCCTTCTTAGGCACTAATAACACTGGTACCGCACACGGGCTCATACTCTCTCGTACATAACCCTTCTCCATCAGCTCCTCAACTTCATCTGGAGTTATTTGGTCTCATCAGGATTACTCCTATATGCGGGTCTATTAGGAATGACATCTCCAGGCACGAAATCAATCTGATGTTCTATCCCTCGAATGGGTGGGAGCCCATTAGGGATGTCCTTTGTGAGCACGTCTTCAAATTCCTGCAAAAGAGAAGAAATAGAAACATTGAATGAATTGTTAGTGTTAGTAAGTAAAGAAAAATGTGGTGTGTCTTTATACACTAGTAGCAATATGAGTTTGCTAGCTTTGTAGGCTCTCCTCACTTCTACCTCACCATGATAAAAACTCTTTTTCACTCTCCATTTCTTTTCACTCTCTCCCTCAGCCCCCTTTCCCTTGGGTTTACTCTCGATTCTAATCCCAGTGTTTCCCCCACTCTCGGGTTTAGATCCCATTTTTCACTATTATCACTCTTACCCCCTAAGGATGCATCTTTTCTCTCTCTTTTTTTTTTCTCTTTCCAACTGTAATTTGACTTGATCATCATGGACCTATCTTGGTGTCAAAGGGTATAATGTAACGGGCTTGCTCTTATGCTGGAATGAATATTTATTTTGAAACCCATCATGTATCACATTCCTATCGAACTGCCACGGCCTCCCCAAAAGTATGTGGCCTGCCTGCATGGGTACCACATCACACAACACCTCATCCGTGTAAGGTCTAACGATAAAAGTCAACAATACCTGCTTGGTCACTCTGACCTCACCACACTCATTAAGCCACTATAGCTTATATGGCTTAAGATGTGGTAAACATGGCAATCCCAATCTTGCCATCAATGCTGTGCTAGCCACGTTGGTGCAACTACCCCCCATCTATGATCATACTACATGACTTCCCATTCACGCTACACCTAGTATGAAAAAATATTCTCTCTCTGTTGCTCGGTCTCCTCCTCGACTATATGTGCTGTCAATACTCTCTTAGACACAAGCGACATGTTATCTAGTGGGTACGCTGCTCCCTCATCATCATTAGCATCCTCTAATGCAGACATCTCATCTTCCACCTCGTCATCTGTGGAATCGATATTACCATCATCCTTCATTATTAGTGTTCGCTTGTTGGGGCACTGTGATGCAAAATTGTCACATACCTAAGCACTTAAAACACTTTACCTCCTTGGATTTTAGAATTACCACTGCAAACTTAATCTTAAACCTATCTGCCTCAACTTCTTTTCCCTTACCACTATCAGCATTGGGCTTATTGAAACCCTTATCTCTCCGCTCATTACTAGGCCATTTCCCCCTTCAAGCAGAATTTCCATGTGCAGTGTATCTAGATGTGAATTTCTTTCTCAACTATCTTTCTACCTTGATCACCATATATAGCATATCCTCCAACTCCACATAATGACGCAACTCAACTACACTCGCAATCTCCTTATTTAACCCTCTTAAAAATCGAGCCATTGTGGCTTCTTTATCCTTCACCACATTCGCCCTAATCATCATTACCTTAATCTCTGTATGATAGTCCTCAGCGCTCTTAGACCCCTAATACAAATGTTGTATCTTCTGATATAACTCTCTGTAATAGTGGTTTGGAATGAACCTCTTACACATGAGAGCCTTTAACTCCTCCAAAGTCTCTCATGGTTCCTCCTCCTATTAGTTACTAACTGATCCCACCAAATCACCGCATAGTCTGTAAACTCAATTGCAGCCAACTTCACCTTCTCCTAATTAGAATACCTATGACAATTAAAGATCAGCTCAATTTTTCTCTCCTAGTCCAAGTACGCCTCTGGATCATTTCTGTCGTGGAAAGATGGAATTTTTCATCTTGATACTGCCTAGGTCACCATCAGTATCATCTCTCCTACCATGATCTCTCATGTCATGCTCCCTCCAATAGTCATAATTATGCTCATCGCATGCATCTCTCTCATATCTATCTCCAAATTTGTCACCAAATCTATCACCAAACTATTTTCTCCCCCATAGGCCATTCGATCTCCTCTCTGAAAACCTCTTCGCTCATCAAACCTCCTATCCCGCTGTTCATATCTCATCTCATACCACCTATCGCGCGGTCTATACATATCCTCCTCATCTTCGAACTCATCCAACTCCTCCATATCATCCAGATTATTCTCGGCCTCAACCTCATTATAGGTACCATATATGGTTGTTGCTTTACCTGTTCTGTCCTAGATTGTTGTGGCCCATCAACCTCCTTCTGAACACTAGAAAATTGGAGACTAGTAACCTCCTTTGACAACCTCTCTATCGCTGCATTCATAGTTCCAAACATCTCTTGGAACTTAGCAATATTCTGCTTCATGGTATTAAACCTCTCATTCACATCCACATCTTTCTCTGCCATCTTACTTAACAAACAGATTAGTAATAACAAGAAAAAAATTAAATTAATTAAATAAAGGAAACCTCACGAGCTCTCGTGTTTCACTCTATCTCAAACACTCCTATCGAATGATTACCTTCGTTCAATGTCGAACATTAACCACCAATTGATTGTACAATCCGTGTGTAGTTCGAAAGTTAACAAAATCCATAAGGAATTAAAGGAAAATGAGTATCAAGAAAAGAATAAGACGTGACTCGAGAAGTAACGATACTCGATCAAGGAAACCTAAAACTAGAGTGCAAAATGAAATAAAATAAACAAGTACAATAAAGTATGCCAAGTATGGTAAACACTATACAAATCCGAGAAAATATAGTAATAATTTTTTTTCCAAGAGACAAATACGCAGCAGAGTATTATGACTTAAAGCTTACAAATCATTTCTCAATTCCAATGCTCAAACGTGGGCCTGGTACCAAATGATCAAAACAATGGACACCACAATTTGGAATTTGGCGTCAGTGGGGACTCTTTATTTTTTTTTTTTTTTCGGTCAAATCAATAATGTTAGTGACCTTTTTTTTTTTGTTCTTTTTCAACAAGCGTGAATTTTTTTTTTGTTTGTCACTGTCTCACTGACAAACGCATTCACCCTCAATTACTATTGCAGGCACGTTTGTTCAATGACGAAGAAGGGCACGCATAAGACAGATTTTTTTTTTGTCACTGGAAACAACACACAGTACAACGAAAAGAAAAAAAAGGTGTAAAATGTGAAGCTTTTATCCAGCCGTTGGATGATGGACACGTGGCGCAATCTTTGCCGTTGTCTTAATTACTTACTTTTGCTCATCATATATAAAGGGTACTAGAGCTTGAGAAATGAGAGAGTTTTTGTGTTGTTTGCTTATCAATTTTCTCCTATTATTGTTTTGGCTAATTGGTTGAGCCATATTCCTAATCCAAGTTTGTGTGATCTTCAAATTAAGAGTTGAGATTGACACTATTAGAGATTAGAGTTTATCTTGTGAGTGTTAAGTAATTGGGGAAAATTATTGTTGTAAACGGATTCAAGATTCTTGTGTAATCTTGTGATTGATTAGTGCAGTGAGCTCCTTATTCCGGATGTGGTTGATTGTCTATTATGGGTTAATTGCTTCCGCTGAAATTTTGTACCATTCGATTGAAGATCCGGGCGTGGTAAACAGAGGGATAAACTTAACAATTGGTATCAGAGCTGTGTTGTAAATCAGAAAGCAAGAAATCAAGGGAACCGTCTAGGGCACTGAACTGCCGATCACAGACCCTCTGGGTTGCCGAAGAGAAGACCACATGGGTCAGCCAATCAAGATCCAGTGAGTGGCCAAATTAAATCCCTAAGGTCTGTAAATCAAGATCCCTGCCAAATTAAAAGGTCAGTATTGCCGACTTAAGATCAAGACTTAGACGATTGATCATCCCCTGGGTGTTGCCGAATTAAGGTGCCAAGTAGCAAATACAAGATCTCTGGAACTGCCGATTAGGGTCACCAAGATAAGGGCTGCCAAATCTGGGTATTGGGTTGCAGACCAAGACTCTAGGTATCAAACTGTTGACCAAGATTCTAAGTTGCAGTAAGTTTCTGAGTTACCGATTAGGGGACTCAAGGTCTGTTACTACCGATTGAGGTACCCAAGAAAGGTGTTGCTGACGGCGTAAACACACAGGTAAAACGCAAGCGCACGTATCGTTCAAGTAGTATAAAAATATCGATCCCACGAGGACTTAATATCAAAACTATTAATTTTATGAAGTCAAATGATTACTAGTATCTAACAGATTGTTTGATTGATTGATTTGAAATGGTGACGATTCTAAATTTTAAAGCAAGTAAATAAAATTGTCGAAAATAGGTTTTAAGAAAATTCAATATTAAAAACTATCTAGGGTCGTGATTTCTTCCAATATCATTTTAAAGATGAAGTGGTTATCTTAAAGTTGGGTAATATATTGATTTATTAACCTGGAACACTAAATTATGTGTAAGCCTCTGTTGATGGTCAGACACAAATACCCAGTTTAACCCAATTGAACCATATGTCTATGTCAACCAAATTATCTGGATTCATTAAGTTTAAGTTCCAATTATGGCTACCCCCGCCCGACAGGTATATTCCTATCCTGTAAGGAAATCTATTAAAGGGTTATCTATCCTCAAGGAAGATCGTGGGCTATTGAGTCTAAGGCTGAAACCTAAAATCCATATGTCTAGTTCATTTTAGATTTACCAGATCAATTTATTAATGGCCAGTTAATGAAAAAGCATTAAGTTTAAGACTCAATAAATAAACTTTTATATTACCCAAACTATAATCTAACCCTTATAAAATGGTGATATTGGATTTCATCACAACCCCAGATAACTAATTTAGTTACAACACATAATTAGGGCTAGTAAAAACTTGAAAATAAAAGACAAAGTAAAAATGCGGTAAAGTAAATACTGAAAAGTAAATTACAATAAAATAAAATGCTAAGGTAAAAGGAATTACTTTTACTACTACTAATTTAGATATCTCCCATAAAATAATATATAAACTTGTGATTCTTTTTCCAACCAGTCATATAGGCGGTAACCTGATTAAGTCAAATTAAGTCCAACCAGCCAAAAGGCGGAACCAAAATTAAATTACCAACCGACCAATCTGGCGGTATCCTTTATTAGTCAGGTTTAAATCAGATTAAAATGAATTACCAACCGACCAATCTGGCGGTATCCTTTTTAAGTCAATATTTTAAATAGTGAATATATTATTTTTAAGAGAGATTAATCTAAATAGTAACAGTAAAAGAATTACCTTTCACCCTAGCTGGGGGAGTTACCTCCTCATGGTAAATAAAAACTGTAAAAAGTAAAAAGTAAAAACTATATTAACAAAACGTAATTAAAATTAATTACAAAACTAAAAACTAAAAAACTAAAAATTAAAAGAAAGTAGAGAGAGAAACTCTCTCTTTAGAAAGATTATAAGAGAGAGAGTGGTGCACTGAAATCTGAAATTTCGAGCTCTATTTATAGGGGTTGATAAGGGTCCAGCGTCGCGACTCCCAGCCAGCTTCGCGACGCCCGATTAGTCGATGTGGCAGCTTCTGGTTCGTCGGTTCCAGATTCCGGATAAGGTGACACGTGGCGAAGTGGTTGGAACTCAATTATTGTGACACGTGGTGGCTTCTGATTGGTTGATGAGATTCTTATCCGCCACGTGTCAGATAATGATAGGATATCCAATAATTGATGCTGACGTGGCGATGACGTGGCGGTGACGTGGTGACACGTGGGAAAGAGACTGTCGGCACCATAGAATTGCGACATGTGGCAGCTTCTGATTGGCTGATGATGACGTGGCGGTGAGGTGGCAATGTTGACTTGCTGACGTGGCTGATGACATGGAGATGACCTGGAGTGACACGTGGCACACGTGGCGATGGTGACTGTCGGCACCGTAGGATGCTGACACGTGGCACGGCGTATGTTAGCAGATCGGCTGTGATGGTGACACGTGGCACGGCGCATTTTAGCAAAGTCAAACTTTTCTCAGATTCTGATTTGTGGACCCGGCGCACGTTAGCACTGTTCGGCGCTTTTTAGACGTCGCGACGCGGAAGGCTTGGCGGCGCGACCATAATATCCATGTTGACGTATTTTTGTCCGTTTTTGCCCCAAATTGCCTCCAATGCTTTCCAAACTTTATTTATCTGCAAAATAACACAAAATACATCAAAACGTTCACAAAACTCGAGAAACTATACGAAATATTAGGTTAAATGAGTGGGAAATAGTGATAGATTTACCACTCATCACACCCCCAAACCTAACATTTTGCTAGTCCTCGAGCAAAACATAAAATAAAATAACATAATAAAATTTAACTAAGCCACTTTCATAGGGATCACGATTGCATTTAGCGTATGCAACAAGCCTTTAAACCCCTAGGTGTCCCTAGTGGACGAGTTGTAGTCTCGTGAGGGTTTACAGCAATGATACCCACAAACATTTTTACAAAAGTAAAAAGTTAGTAAAACTAGTGCACACAAAAGCAAAAAGACAAGCGAAGAGAGAATAAAGATGTTAGTGACTAATCAGGTGAAACTTCTACTCCAAGTTACTAGTTGTTTTGTTTCATTTTAAATTACTGAATAAGTAAATTCTCCGATTATTTTTACCATTCTCCATATACACAGCCAACAAAATATTAAACAACTCATTTTTGCCTACAACAGTCATAAGTGCAGTTGATAAGAGAGTAATATTTTTGTCCTAAAGTTCAATCAGATTTAACACCTTTTTGTAGCAATGGAATAATTTTTTCTCATTTTTCTGATTTTTTTTCTTTGATTTTTCTTTTCTATTTTTTTTATTTATATACAATATTTTCCATCTATGTAACGAGTGTTGGGTCGGTGACTCCCAAACCAGTTGGCTTTAGGGCATCAGGTGTTAAGACACCCCTACGGACTTATTTACTCAGACTTCAGATATATATATTTTTGCAGCATCTTCGATCCATGTAACGAGCTTTGGGCCAGTGACTCCCAAACCAGTTGGTTTTAGGGCACTAGGTGTTAAAACACCCTTACTGACTTAATAACTCGGATCTCTGACGTTTTTTTTTTTTTTTTACTCCATTGCTTTTTTAAGATGCTTCCTCCAATTAAACTAGAGCACTGAATATTACAAACTTTTCAATTTAGCTCATGTCCGTATGTTACTATATATGTTGATAATATCTGTCAACTGAGCATATGAAGATTCCTTTTAGTCCGTTTTAAGGAGAATTCACAAATTAAATAATTCAAAAGGAAATAAAGAAAAATTAACTTGTTTCGAAAATAGGCTTGAGATACGTCTCAGGAGTGGAAACTCCTTACTCAGCTACCTCTCACCAATTTCACCTTTTTAGTCAAAACAAAAACACAAAAATGCAAAATATTTTTTTAAATTTTTGAAAATTTTTCAATTTTTTTTGTATTTTTCGAAAAATTTTAGACTACAAATAAAAACAACATACAAACTAAAAACAAGGTACTAATCAACTAATTTCCTCCCCCAAACCTAAATGAGACATTGTCCCCAATGTCTTAAACAGTAGAAGAAGAGTTAAGAAGGTCGTACCTGGTTAGCTGAAATCTATAGGAAATTAAAGGTTAAGATCCAGATTAATTCGACGCCTCTTACCACGATCGTCCTCGGACCAATTTATTTTTGAAAGGATAGGGTCAACTTGTGGTTCATAGGCTATGAGTTGGTCTATTAGATCCTGAGCAGTTCTGGCAGTGAAGATGAGTTCTTTCATAGGTTTTGATACGAACCCATTTTTCCGAGCATCATCAAGAAACACACAAAGAAAATCATAAAATCCATCAACGTTGAGCAGTCCAAGCGGTTTCTGGTGTATGTTCAGGTTCGCCCAAGATAGAACTATAAAAATTTCCTCCAATGTACCCAAGCCACCTGGCAAAGCGATAAAAGCATCAGCACGATTAATCATTTCTACCAATCGTTCAGACATACCTGGCACGATCAGTTCCTCTCCGTTTGATGATCCAATAAGATTTGCCTCTGCCAAGGGTTTTGGAATGATTCCCAAAACATGACTGCCTCCCTCCTGTACAGCCTTTGAAACGATCCCCATAAGTCCGAGATTGCCTCCGCCATATATTAAGTGCATATTCCTTGCAGCTAAGACTCGACCCAATTCCTGTGCTGCTTCTACGTATTGTGGCTTAGTACCAACACTAGTACCGCAAAACACACAGATGTTTTCAACTCGTCTTCTTGAAGTAGCTTCCATTTTTTTTTATATGTATTTCTTTCTCAACTCTGGATGCCTTCAAAAGTGCAATGACGGGCTGAATTTATAGTACCTGAAAAGGGTGAGTAAAAATAGCACAAGTATCTTCCAGAGGACGATTAGTAGCGAAATAATATCGTGATAGTCAAAAAGGTCTGGATCCTGTCGGAGAAAATTAAAAGAAAACAACAAAACAAATCACAATTATTAAGAAAAGACAAAGAGATATAATATTTACAAGAAAAGTAACGGCTTGATTGACGTCTATGCGTCAGGGACAAGCTTCCCATCCAATTTTCTTATAAATTGGCAAACATGGTCTTTTTGAGTCAGATTCCCGAGACTTAACTGTTGTCTTTCGTTTTGGAATTGTGTATGTAATTTGCGAATGACTATGTGAACATATCCACTGGGATGCGTCTCAAGAGTTAAAGATATATCATCTAAAGACTCCTTACTCAAGCCATCCCTAATGAAGTTAATTTTGTCTTCGCGATTATCAGACACCATTCCTAAAGAACGACAACGAGTGTTGCAATTAAATCGTGCACATTTGAAACAAACACTCATTTGCTTAGCTCTACGTTTCTTTGCATAGGTGCTTCTTCCAAAACCAGGCAGATGTGAAATAAAAGAGTCAGAAGACTCATCTGCCAATCGGACTCGTGCTTCAATTACCCAACGAATATCATTAGGAATACCATGGATTGTCAATAACCTCATCCGTTCCAAGCGAGCTTTGTATACTTTCATCAAAGATTTTGGTGGGAGAGAAGGAAATTGCTTGTGAAGATTTGTGAGAGCTTCTTCCATCTTGAAATGACTAAACCTGCAAAACTTAAACACACAAAAATAAAACACACCAAATCACAATATATACACAAATTGCATGGGTTGCCTCCCTGCTAGCGCTAAGTTTAAAGTCGTCGGCCAGACTTGACTTCTCGAACGTTAAGCTGGATCTAAAAGTGTGACACTTTCTTTTTGTCGCTCAAATGATTCTCCCCAGTAGTGCTTGACACGCTTGTTTTTAACCTTGAAAGTTTTGTTAGCGTCAGGATCATGTATCTCAACGGCTCTATTTGGTAAAACTTTGGTGATCACAAATGGACCTGACCACCGTGATTTTGGCTTCCATGGGAAGAATTTCACCCTTGATTTGTTTAACAGTACCTTATGCCCTGGTTCCAGTTGTATGCACACTAACTTCTCATCATGTCTTTTCTTGCCATTTTCTTTTTACAATTTGGCATCTTCAAAAGGCTGATTGTGAAATTCCTCCAATTCGTTGAGCTGGTGGAACTTTTTCTCTTCTGTTGCTTGTAGAGCAAGAATTGGCTCTTTCAGTGCAAAAGATGCTTTATCTTTAGGCTCCACAGACAATTGACATGTTTTAAGTTTGTCAGTAGAACTTTGTCTTTCATCAGAGTTCTGAATGGTACTGTGTATCACATCGAGTTTGAAACATTCCTCATTCTTTTCATCATCTGGGAAATTCATGGCCTTGAAAACATTGAATGTTACTTCTTGGTCTTGTACCCTCATGGTTAATTCTCATTTTTGTACATCAATAATGGTTCGACTTGTAGCCAAGAATGGTCTCCCAGGGATGATTGGCACGTCTACGTCTTCCTCCATATCAAGGACAATAAAATCTGCTGGGAAAATGAATTTGTCAACCTTGACCAGCACATCCTCAACTACGCCTCTTGGAAATACGAGCGTTCTATCAGCAAGTTGCAGTGAGACTGAAGTTGGCATTGTTTCTCCAATTTGTAATTTCCTGAAAATAGAAAAAGGCATCAAGTTAACACTCGCACCTAAATCACATAAAGCCTTACCAAAGTTATGTTCTCCTATGACGCAAGGAACAGTGAAACTGCCAGGATCTTTCAACTTCGGGGGAAGTTTCATCTGAATGATAGCACTGCATTCTTCTGTTAATGCTACTGTCTCGTAATCTCCCAATCTCCGTTTTCGTGAAAGAATATCTTTCATGAATTTGGCATAGGTGGGCATTTGTTCCAATGCTTCTGCAAATGGAATGTTGATATGCAGCTTTTTGAAGATCTCCAGGAACCGAGAAAACTTCTTGTCCAATTTGTTCTTCTGAAGACGTTGAGGAAAAGGTGTAGATGGAGTGATCTGTTCTTTTTCCTTTGCTTCTTTTTCCTCCATCTGTTGATTTGTTTCTTTTGGAACTTCCTCAGCAGTTGAATTGACTTCAACATCTTTGTTGATTTCAGTACCGCTTTTTAACATGATGGCATGACATTGCTCTTTCCCCATGTTTCTTGGATTTGGCTCTGTGTTGCCAGGAAGGGTACCCGGCGGTCTGTAACTCTGAGCATTTTCCAGTTGTCCCATTTGATTCTCCAGTGCTTTAATAGAAGCAGATTGACATTGAATTAATGCTGCTTGGGATTGAAACATAGCATCATATCTTTCTGCGTGAGAGTCGTGTTTTACTTTTATATTTTTCAAGTGGGTCAACACTTCTGTTATTCCTGGTTCATTTGCCTGCTCCTGGCTTTTGTTCTGTTGCTGGAATTCAGGTGGTGGATAGTTCTGCTGTTGGCCTAAATTGTTGCTCCATGATAAATTGGGATGATTCCTCCACCCTGGATTGTAGGTGTTGGAATATGGATTGTTCCCTTGTCTGTTGAAATTGGTGACATAATTCACCGTTTATTCATGTTATTTTGGTTCTGGTGCTCCTCCATATGGTGAAATTGTGGTTCCAGCGATGTTCACAACTTGCGTGCTAAGTGTTTCTAGACATTTGCATATCTGATCCAGCCTGGTATTCACTGCTGTGTTTGCTCCAACTTCATAAATTCCTGCAATTCTTTGGATCATGCTCATTTCTGTTGGCCACAAAGAATTATTGTTGGCCATTTCTTCGATTAGTTCCCAAGCTTGATCTTCTCATTTTGCCATCAAAGCTCCTCCAGCAGCAGCATCGATTGTGGTTCTCATTATTCCAGAAAGTCCATTATAGAATGTTTGGACTTGAAGTCATTTTGGAATCTCATGGTGAGGACATTTCCGGAGCAAATCTTTGTACCTTTCCCAAGCTTCGCAGAGGGATTCTGAATCTTGTTGTACAAAGGATGTGATGTCATTCCTCAGCTTTCCGGTTCTGGCTGGTGGAAAGTACTTTTCAAGAAATTTGGTGGCTAAAGTGTTCCAAGTTGTGATGGAACCTGCTGGTAGTGAATGTAGCCAAGCTTTAGCTCTGTCCTTCAAGGAGTATGGAAAAACTCGCAGTCTCATTGCTTCTTCCGCTTCTCGGTTGTAATTAAAAGTGCCGCAAACTTCAAGGAAGTTGCTGATGTGGGAATTAGGATCTTCAGTTGCATTCCCCCCGAATTGAACTGAGTGCTGAATCATCTGAATGCATGTTTTGATGTCACACGCATTTTCTGGTAAGGGAGGAAGTACAATACATGAAATGAGTCTGTCAATCACCGGAATGGTTCTGTCTCGAATGGGAATTGGTGGTGCAACGATCAAAGGTTCAGGTTTCATGTTGACTAAAGCTTCTTGGCCTTCTCGTCTTTCCCTTCTCAACTGTCTGATGGTTCTTTCAATTTCTGGGTCAAGCGGTCGAAGTTCAAAGCTTCTGGTTTGTCTCATGAAGTTTCTGAGAACCTGAAACACAAGAAAACAACGACAATAAGTAAAAAGAAATTAGATACAAGTAACGTATCTAACCCCTAAACTAATAGTAAAAGATAAATAAGTCCCCGGCAACGGCGCCAAAAACTTGACCGGCGTAAACACACACGTATAAAGTAAGCGCACGTATCGTTCAAGTAGTATAAAAATATCGATCCCACGAGGACTTAATATCAAAACTATTAATTTTATGAAGTCAAAGGATTACTAGTATCTAACAGATTGTTTGATTGATTGATTTGAAATGGTGACGATTCTAAATTTTAAAGCAAGTAAATAAAATTGTCGAAAATAGGTTTTAAGAAAATTCAATATTAAAAACTATCTAGGGTCGTGATTTCTTCCAATATCATTTTAAAGATGAAGTGGTTATCTTAAAGTTGGGTAATATATTGATTTATTAACTTGGAACACTAAATTATGTGTAAGCCTCTGTCGATGGTCAGACACAAATACCCAGTTTAACCCAATTGAACCATATGTCTATGTCAACCAAATTATCTGGATTCATTAAGTTTAAGTTCCAATTATGGCTACCCCCGCCCGACAGGTATATTCCTATCCTGTAAGGAAATCTATTAAAGGGTTATCTATCCTCAAGGAAGATCGTGGGCTATTGAGTCTAAGGCTGAAACCTAAAATCCTTATGTCTAGTTCATTTTAGATTTACTAGATCAATTTATTAATGGCCAGTTAATGAAAAAGCATTAAGTTTAAGACTCAATAAATAAACTTTTATATTACCCAAACTATAATCTAACCCTTATAAAACGGTGATATTGGATTTCATCACAACCCCAGATAACTAATTTAGTTACAACACATAACTAGGGCTAGTAAAAACTTGAAAATAAAAGACATAAAGTAAAAATGCAGTAAAATAATTACTGAAAAGTAAATTACAATAAAATAAAATGCTAAGGTAAAAGGAATTACTTTTACTACTACTAATTTAGATATCTCCCATAAAATAATATATAAACTTGTGATTCTTTTTCCAACCAGCCATATAGGCGGTAACCTGATTAAGTCAAATTAAGTCCAACCAGCCATAAAGGCGGAACCAAAATTAAATTACCAACCGACCAATCTGGCGGTATCCTTTATTAGTCAGGTTTAAATCAGATTAAAATGAATTACCAACCGACAAATCTGGCGGTATCCTTTTTAAGTCAATATTTTAAATAGTGAATATATTATTTTTAAGGGAGATTAATCTAAATAGTAACAGTAAAAGAATTATCTTTCATCCTAGCTGGGGGAGTTACATCCTCATGGTAAATAAAAACTGTAAAAAGTAAAAACTATATTAACAAAACGTAATTAAAATTAATTACAAAACTAAAAACTAAAAACTAAAAATAAAAGAAAGTAGAGAGAGAAACTCTCTCTTTAGAAAGATTATAAGAGAGAGAGTGGTGCACTAAAATCTGAAATTTCGAGCTCTATTTATAGGGGTCGATAAGGGTCAGCGTCGCGACGCCCGATTAGTCGACGTGGCAGCTTCTGGTTCATCGGTTGCAGATTCCAGATAAGGTGACACGTGGCGGAGTGGTTGGAACTCAATTATTGTGACACGTGGCGGCTTCTGATTGGTTGATGAGATTCTTATCCGCCACGTGTCAGATAATGATAGGATATCCAATAATTGATGCTGACATGGCGATGACGTGGCGGTGACGTGGCGACACGTGGGAAAGAGACTGTCGGTACCATAGAATTGCGACACATGGCAGCTTCTGATTGGCTGATGATGACGTGGCGGTGAGATGGCAATGTTGACTTGTTGACTTGCTGACGTGGCTGATGACATGGAGATGACCTGGAGTGACACGTGGCACACGTGGCGATGGTGACTGTCGGCACCGTAGGATGCTGACACGTGGCACGGCGTATGTTAGCAGATCGGCTATGATGGTGACACGTGGCACGGCGCATTTTAGTAAAGTCAAACTTTTCTCAGATTCTGATTTGTGGACCCGGCGCACGTTAGCACTGTTCGGCGCTTTTTAGACGTCGCGACGCGGAAGGCTTGGCGGCGCGACGCGCTAAAGACCAAAATATCCATGTTGACGCATTTTTGTCCGTTTTTGCCCCAAATTACCTCCAATGCTTTCCAAACTTTATTTATCTGCAAAATAACACAAAATACATCAAAACGTTCACAAAACTCGAGAAACTATACGAAATATTAGGTTAAATGAGTGGGAAATAGTGATAGATTTACCACTCATCAGTTGCAAATTGAGAGGGTGTTGAGTGGACGAACAAGACCCTTGTAGCCAAGTAACTGGTGTTGCCGATCTAAAATCACTCTGCACCAAGACCCTCTGGAACGAGGCTCTGTAGAGGTGTAAGAACCTCTGGAACCGCCGATTAAAGTTTGAGTGACCAAACAGAGTCAAAGTTGCAGGGGTGTGTGTTCTAGGGTGACGATTTAAGCCAGTTGCTGTTAGGGAAATCAAGCCTTTGCAAGTTGTGGGTTGCTTGATTAAGCCTATGTCCTGTTGATTGAGGGTCTCAATTAAATAAAAATGTCAACAATCAAACTCGACATTGGCATATTTGACGGAAAATGGGACTTTACCATTTGGAAAAAGAAAATGAGGGTATTGCTTTCTCACTATAAGGTGGCTTTAGCGTTAGAACCGGACCCTGAAAAGTGGCCAAAGATGGAAAAGGACACGAAATCCGAAATACTGGAAGAGGCTTACAACTTGATCTTCCTCCATTTGGGAGACTCAGTCATCAGAAAGGTAGATGGAATGGACACTGCCATTCAACTCTGGGGTAAACTCGAATCTCTTTATTATGTTGTTTCTGCTCCAAATTTAGTTTTCTTGAAAGGAAATTTGTTTAATTACAAGATGGATACAATTAAGTCTATTGATGATAACCTGAATGAATTCACGAAAATGACTCAAATCCTTAAAGGAACTGACCAAGCTTTAGGAGATTCTAGCGAAGCTATGATTCTATTAAATTCACTACCTGAAGAATATAGTGTCGTTAAGAACTCTCTGCAGTACATAGGAGTTGTATTGAGGCTAGACTTGGTAATATCTGGGATAAGGGCTAGAGAGTTAGAACTTAGAACCAGTAGAAGAGGTGGAGCGAACCTATTCGTGAAAGGAAAAAATGACAGGAAATTTAATGGGCCGAATAATCATCCACCTAATAATCAAGAATCTAAAGGGAAGAAAAAGAATAAACATGATAAGAATAAGAACAGTGGAAAGAAGTGCTATCATTGTGGGAAGATGAGACACCTTAAAAGGAATTGTTATAAATTCATTATGGAACAGAAAAATGAAGGCAGCGCTACTGTGGCTGCCGAAAAGGGGTCGATTTGCCTATCTGAGGCATTGACTGTGTCTAGTGATCATATTAGCAGAGAATGGATTATGGACTCAGGGTGTTCCTTTCACATGAGTCCGTATAGGCGGTAACCTGATTAAGTCAAATTAAGTCCAACCAGCCATAAAGGCGGAACCAAAATTAAATTACCAACCGACCAATCTGGCGGTATCCTTTATTAGTCAGGTTTAAATCAGATTAAAATGAATTACCAACCGACAAATCTGGCGGTATCCTTTTTAAGTCAATATTTTAAATAGTGAATATATTATTTTTAAGGGAGATTAATCTAAATAGTAACAGTAAAAGAATTATCTTTCATCCTAGCTGGGGGAGTTACATCCTCATGGTAAATAAAAACTGTAAAAAGTAAAAACTATATTAACAAAACGTAATTAAAATTAATTACAAAACTAAAAACTAAAAAACTAAAAATTAAAAGAAAGTAGAGAGAGAAACTCTCTCTTTAGAAAGATTATAAGAGAGAGAGTGGTGCACTAAAATCTGAAATTTCGAGCTCTATTTATAGGGGTCGATAAGGGTCAGCGTCGCGACGCCCGATTAGTCGACGTGGCAGCTTCTGGTTCATCGGTTGCAGATTCCAGATAAGGTGACACGTGGCGGAGTGGTTGGAACTCAATTATTGTGACACGTGGCGGCTTCTGATTGGTTGATGAGATTCTTATCCGCCACGTGTCAGATAATGATAGGATATCCAATAATTGATGCTGACATGGCGATGACGTGGCGGTGACGTGGCGACACGTGGGAAAGAGACTGTCGGTACCATAGAATTGCGACACATGGCAGCTTCTGATTGGCTGATGATGACGTGGCGGTGAGATGGCAATGTTGACTTGTTGACTTGCTGACGTGGCTGATGACATGGAGATGACCTGGAGTGACACGTGGCACACGTGGCGATGGTGACTGTCGGCACCGTAGGATGCTGACACGTGGCACGGCGTATGTTAGCAGATCGGCTATGATGGTGACACGTGGCACGGCGCATTTTAGTAAAGTCAAACTTTTCTCAGATTCTGATTTGTGGACCCGGCGCACGTTAGCACTGTTCGGCGCTTTTTAGACGTCGCGACGCGGAAGGCTTGGCGGCGCGACGCGCTAAAGACCAAAATATCCATGTTGACGCATTTTTGTCCGTTTTTGCCCCAAATTACCTCCAATGCTTTCCAAACTTTATTTATCTGCAAAATAACACAAAATACATCAAAACGTTCACAAAACTCGAGAAACTATACGAAATATTAGGTTAAATGAGTGGGAAATAGTGATAGATTTACCACTCATCAGTTGCAAATTGAGAGGGTGTTGAGTGGACGAACAAGACCCTTGTAGCCAAGTAACTGGTGTTGCCGATCTAAAATCACTCTGCACCAAGACCCTCTGGAACGAGGCTCTGTAGAGGTGTAAGAACCTCTGGAACCGCCGATTAAAGTTTGAGTGACCAAACAGAGTCAAAGTTGCAGGGGTGTGTGTTCTAGGGTGACGATTTAAGCCAGTTGCTGTTAGGGAAATCAAGCCTTTGCACTTTGCAAGTTGTGGGTTGCTTGATTAAGCCTATGTCCTGTTGATTGAGGGTCTCAATTAAATAAAAATGTCAACAATCAAACTCGACATTGGCATATTTGACGGAAAATGGGACTTTACCATTTGGAAAAAGAAAATGAGGGTATTGCTTTCTCACTATAAGGTGGCTTTAGCGTTAGAACCGGACCCTGAAAAGTGGCCAAAGATGGAAAAGGACACGAAAGCCGAAATACTGGAAGAGGCTTACAACTTGATCTTCCTCCATTTGGGAGACTCAGTCATCAGAAAGGTAGATGGAATGGACACTGCCATTCAACTCTGGGGTAAACTCGAATCTCTTTATTATGTTGTTTCTGCTCCAAATTTAGTTTTCTTGAAAGGAAATTTGTTTAATTACAAGATGGATACAATTAAGTCTATTGATGATAACCTGAATGAATTCACGAAAATGACTCAAATCCTTAAAGGAACTGACCAAGCTTTAGGAGATTCTAGCGAAGCTATGATTCTATTAAATTCATTACCTGAAGAATATAGTGTCGTTAAGAACTCTCTGCAGTACATAGGAGTTGTATTGAGGCTAGACTTGGTAATATCTGGGATAAGGGCTAGAGAGTTAGAACTTAGAACCAGTAGAAGAGGTGGAGCGAACCTATTCGTGAAAGGAAAAAATGACAGGAAATTTAATGGGCCGAATAATCATCCACCTAATAATCAAGAATCTAAAGGGAAGAAAAAGAATAAACATGATAAGAATAAGAACAGTGGAAAGAAGTGCTATCATTGTGGGAAGATGAGACACCTTAAAAGGAATTGTTATAAATTCATTATGGAACAGAAAAATGAAGGCAGCGCTACTGTGGCTGCCGAAAAGGGGTCGATTTGCCTATCTGAGGCATTGACTGTGTCTAGTGATCATATTAGCAGAGAATGGATTATGGACTCAGGGTGTTCCTTTCACATGAGTCCGTATAGGCGGTAACCTGATTAAGTCAAATTAAGTCCAACCAGCCATAAAGGCGGAACCAAAATTAAATTACCAACCGACCAATCTGGCGGTATCCTTTATTAGTCAGGTTTAAATCAGATTAAAATGAATTACCAACCGACAAATCTGGCGGTATCCTTTTTAAGTCAATATTTTAAATAGTGAATATATTATTTTTAAGGGAGATTAATCTAAATAGTAACAGTAAAAGAATTATCTTTCATCCTAGCTGGGGGAGTTACATCCTCATGGTAAATAAAAACTGTAAAAAGTAAAAACTATATTAACAAAACGTAATTAAAATTAATTACAAAACTAAAAACTAAAAAACTAAAAATTAAAAGAAAGTAGAGAGATAAACTCTCTCTTTAGAAAGATTATAAGAGAGAGAGTGGTGCACTAAAATCTGAAATTTCGAGCTCTATTTATAGGGGTCGATAAGGGTCAGCGTCGCGACGCCCGATTAGTCGACGTGGCAGCTTCTGGTTCGTCGGTTGCAGATTCCGGATAAGGTGACACGTGGCGGAGTGGTTGGAACTCAATTATTGTGACACGTGGCGGCTTCTGATTGGTTGATGAGATTCTTATCCGCCACGTGTCAGATAATGATAGGATATCCAATAATTGATGCTGACATGGCGATGACGTGGCGGTGACGTGGCGACACGTGGGAAAGAGACTGTCGGTACCATAGAATTGCGACACATGGCAGCTTCTGATTGGCTGATGATGACGTGGCGGTGAGATGGCAATGTTGACTTGTTGACTTGCTGACGTGGCTGATGACATGGAGATGACCTGGAGTGACACGTGGCACACGTGGCGATGGTGACTGTCGGCACCGTAGGATGCTGACACGTGGCACGGCGTATGTTAGCAGATCGGCTATGATGGTGACACGTGGCACGGCGCATTTTAGTAAAGTCAAACTTTTCTCAGATTCTGATTTGTGGACCCGGCGCACGTTAGCACTGTTCGGCGCTTTTTAGACGTCGCGACGCGGAAGGCTTGGCGGCGCGACGCGCTAAAGACCAAAATATCCATGTTGACGCATTTTTGTCCGTTTTTGCCCCAAATTACCTCCAATGCTTTCCAAACTTTATTTATCTGCAAAATAACACAAAATACATCAAAACGTTCACAAAACTCGAGAAACTATACGAAATATTAGGTTAAATGAGTGGGAAATAGTGATAGATTTACCACTCATCAGTTGCAAATTGAGAGGGTGTTGAGTGGACGAACAAGACCCTTGTAGCCAAGTAACTGGTGTTGCCGATCTAAAATCACTCTGCACCAAGACCCTCTGGAACGAGGCTCTGTAGAGGTGTAAGAACCTCTGGAACCGCCGATTAAAGTTTGAGTGACCAAACAGAGTCAAAGTTGCAGGGGTGTGTGTTCTAGGGTGACGATTTAAGCCAGTTGCTGTTAGGGAAATCAAGCCTTTGCAAGTTGTGGGTTGCTTGATTAAGCCTATGTCCTGTTGATTGAGGGTCTCAATTAAATAAAAATGTCAACAATCAAACTCGACATTGGCATATTTGACGGAAAATGGGACTTTACCATTTGGAAAAAGAAAATGAGGGTATTGCTTTCTCACTATAAGGTGGCTTTAGCGTTAGAACCGGACCCTGAAAAGTGGCCAAAGATGGAAAAGGACACGAAAGCCGAAATACTGGAAGAGGCTTACAACTTGATCTTCCTCCATTTGGGAGACTCAGTCATCAGAAAGGTAGATGGAATGGACACTGCCATTCAACTCTGGGGTAAACTCGAATCTCTTTATTATGTTGTTTCTGCTCCAAATTTAGTTTTCTTGAAAGGAAATTTGTTTAATTACAAGATGGATACAATTAAGTCTATTGATGATAACCTGAATGAATTCACGAAAATGACTCAAATCCTTAAAGGAACTGACCAAGCTTTAGGAGATTCTAGCGAAGCTATGATTCTATTAAATTCACTACCTGAAGAATATAGTGTCGTTAAGAACTCTCTGCAGTACATAGGAGTTGTATTGAGGCTAGACTTGGTAATATCTGGGATAAGGGCTAGAGAGTTAGAACTTAGAACCAGTAGAAGAGGTGGAGCGAACCTATTCGTGAAAGGAAAAAATGACAGGAAATTTAATGGGCCGAATAATCATCCACCTAATAATCAAGAATCTAAAGGGAAGAAAAAGAATAAACATGATAAGAATAAGAACAGTGGAAAGAAGTGCTATCATTGTGGGAAGATGAGACACCTTAAAAGGAATTGTTATAAATTCATTATGGAACAGAAAAATGAAGGCAGCGCTACTGTGGCTGCCGAAAAGGGGTCGATTTGCCTATCTGAGGCATTGACTGTGTCTAGTGATCATATTAGCAGAGAATGGATTATGGACTCAGGGTGTTCCTTTCACATGAGTCCGTATAGGGACTGGTTTATCAACTTTAGAAATTCTGACCAAGGGACAGTGTATATGGGTAATGACAATACTTGTAGAATACAGGGAGTCGGGGACATGACGCTCAAGCTCCATGATGGTAAAATTAGGATCCTTACTAACGTTAGATATGTACCTGATTTAAAACGAAACTTGATATCACTAGGAACTCTAGATGAATTAGGTTTTACATATAAAGCTCACCAAGGAAATATGCACATATCTAAGGGTACAAAACTAATCCTAACTGGTATAAAAAGAAACGGACTGTATATTCTAAATGATAAACATGTATTCTCGGAAAAACCCATTTATGATCTAACTTCTAATGTTGATATGACTAATATTTGGCACTTGAGACTTGGCCATATAGGCCAGAAAGGCATGCAGGTACTCAGCAAGCAGGGACAATTTGGAAAGGACCAGTTGAAGCCATTAGAGTTTTGTGAGATTTGTGTGTTGGGCAAACAACACAGACAGAGCTTCCCAACTGGAATTCATTTATCAAAAGCCAGCCTAGAGTATCTACATTGTGATCTATTGGGACCAGCCAAGGTCCAGACACATGGGGGTAAGAAATATTTTCTCTCTATTGTTGATGATTACAGTAGGAAGATATGGACATTCTTACTAAAATCAAAGGATTAAACTTTGGTAAAATTTAAAAAATGGAAAGTTTTAGTAGAAAATCAAACTAGTAACAAAGTGAAAGTCTTGAGAACTGATAATGGCTTAGAATTTTGTAATACTGAGTTTGATCAATATTGTACTAGTGAGGGTATCCTGAGACATAGGACTGTGAGACACACCCCCTCAACAAAATGGAGTTCTGGAAATGATGAATACAACCCTATTAGAAAATATCATATGTCTTTTATTTTCTTCCGAACTTCCGAGGCCCTTTTGGGGTGAGGCCCTCAACACTGCTACTCATTTAGTTAACCTTAGCCCAAATAGTTCAGTCCAGTTTAAGACCCCAGAAGAAATCTGGTCTGGAAGAACTCAGAAGCTTGCCCACCTTAGAGTGTTTGGCTGTGAAGCTTATGCTCACCAGTCCATAGGTAAACTTGAACCGAGGTCATTTAAGTGTGTTTTCTTAGGATATCAAGAAGGGACAAAAGGGTATAGGTTATGGGAAATTGAGTCACCTGGAGTCAAAATCATAGTTAGTAGGGATGTTATATTCAATGAACTCTATTTTCCATGTAAATCTACTAACAAGAATGCATGTGCCTTAGAAAAGGTCTAGCAGATTTTGATCTTGCAGGTGGAGCTCAGATACAGGTGGAGCCAGACACATCAAGGACCACTGATCAAGTTGGTGACAAGCCAGTCACAGAGACATCTGAGGACACCCAGCCTAGGAGTAATAATCCAGAGGAAAACAGAAATGAAGTGGCTGAGGTATAAGAACAAAGTGAAGAGGACACAATGGATCAATGGATCAAACTGAGCAGCATGATGAAACACCACAAGACACATTGGCAAACTACCAGCTAGCAAGAGACAGAAGTAAGAGGCATGTAAGACCTTCTACCAGGTATGATTACTCAACTAATGATCTGTATTTCTGTGCATTAATATCAAGTCATGAAATAAGTGGAATAGAGCCTGCTAGCTTAGGAGAGGCATTAAAGTCTACTCACAAACCTGAATGGGAAGCGGCCATGAAAGAAGAGATGTCTTCTCTTAGGAAAAACCAAACTTGGACTTTAGTTCCTAAACCTAAAAATCAGAAGTTGGTTTAGTGTAAGTGGTTGTTTAAGGTCAAAGAATGACTACTGCCTAGTGACCCTGTTAGGTTTAAGGCCAGACTTGTAGCAAAAGGATTTACTCAAAGGGAAAGGATATACTATAATGAAATTTTCTCACATGTAGTTAAATTTAAAACTATTAGAATGATGTTAGCTCTAGTAGTGCAGTATAATCTTGAATTGGAACAGTTGGATGTGAAAACTGCCTTTCTACATGGAGAATTAGAAGAGAAAATTTATATGTCTCAGCCTGCAGGTTTTATATATAAAAATCATCCTGAGTATGTTTGTCTGCTCAATAAATCCTTATATGGTCTTAAACAGTCACCTAGGCAATGGTACAAAAGGTTTGACACATTTGTGCTTAGTATTGGATTTGTAAGAAGTAAATATGATAGTTGCTTTTATTTAATGCTTAATGATAAATGTTCTGTATCCTTGTTATTGTATGTTGATGACATGCTTCTAATCTCTGAATCAATGAATGCTATTAACAATCTTAAGAAGCAATTGAATGGTGAATTTGACATGAAAGACCTAGGTAGTGCAAAGAGAATCCTAGGTATGACCATTGATAGAGATAGAAGTAAAAATTGCTTACATCAGTCCACATATTTGCAAAAGGTAGCATCTAGGTTTGGGGTAAGTGGCTGTAAGCCTGTTAGTCAGCCTTTTGCGAGTCATTTTATTTTGTCTAAAGCACAAAGTCCTGCTAATAGGTCTGAGATGATTAAAATGGAAAATGTATCTTATGCAAATGTTATAGGTTCTGTGATGTATGACATGATTAGTACTAGACCTGATTTGTCATATGTTGTATCTTTGTTGAGTAGATTTATGTCAAATCCTGGTGGTGCACACTGGAGTGCTTTGCAGTGGTTGCTAAGATACATAAATACAATTGTTGATTATGGCTTATGCTTTAACAAATCTAACGCTTTAGTCTTGGTAGGGTATGTTGATTCTGATTTTGCAGGTGACCGAGACTCAAGAAAGTCAACTACAGCATACTATTTCATACTTGGTGGAAATTGCATCAGCTGGAAGTCAAGCCTGCAACCATTAGTTACACTCTCAACTACCGAAGCTGAATACATAGCCATAACAGATGTGTTCAAGGAAGCCATTTGGCTTCAGGGTATCTTAACCGAAATACAACAACTGAATGGTAAGACAGTTGTGTATTTTGACAGTCAGAGTGCAATACATTTGAGTAAAAATCTTGTACATCATGAAATAACCAAGCATGTGGATGTAAAATATCATTTTGTGTGGGAAATCATCTCAAGTGGTAAGATTAAGATCGAGAAGGTCCCAACTGAAGATAACCCATCTGACATGGGGACAAAAATTGTGACTGCCACCAAACTCTCCCACTGCATGAAGCTGTTGCATGTGGGGGTTGGATGACCTTGCAGTCGACATGAACAATGATGGAAGTAAGTGAGTTTGATGTGCTAGCTTGGCCCTAATGTATTCTAATATATGGTTGGGAGTGATGAATGTTTTTGGCTTCAAGGTGGAGATTGTAAAATGTGAAGCCTTTATCCAGCCGTTGGATGATGGACACGTGGCGCAATCCATGCCGTTGTATTAATTACTTACTTTTGCTCATCATATATAAAGGGTACTAGGGCTTGAGAAAAGAGAGAGTTTTTGTGTTGTTTGCTTATCAGTTTTCTCCTATTATTGTTTTGGCTAATTGGTTGAGCCATATTCATAATCCAAGTTTGTGTGATCTTCAAATTCAGAGTTGAGATTGACACTATTAGAGATTATGGTTTATCTTGTGAGTGTTAAGTAATTGGGGAAAATTGTTGTTGTAAACGGATTCAAGATTCTTGTGTAATCTTGTGATTGATTAGTGCAGTGAGCTCCTTATTCCGGAGTTCAACGTGGATGTAGTCTGAAATTGATTCAGGCGAACCACGGAAAAATCTTTTTGTTCTTGATGTGGTTGATTGTCTATTGTGGGTTAATTGCTTCCGCTGAAAATTTTGTGCCATTCGATTGAAGATCCGGGCGTGGTAAACAGAGGGATAAACTTAACAAAAGGTTTGACATGTGAAAAGAAACAGATAAGAAACAACCAAAAAATGATAAATAAATAAAAAAAGTCAGACCTGAAATCTGGCTCTGATAAGCAATTGATACGAAAAAGAAGAAACTCGAACCAAGATCCCGTAGACCCTCAAAGAACTTGTCCTTGAAAACCCTTGGAGATAGCCTCGGATGAATTTTGCCAGCAAAATGGAGCCCACAAAGGATGCCAACCCTTTGATGAGTCTTTGTTCAATCACTGAACGTTGATAAAATTTACTTAATCGCAAGAAAGTTACTATTCACGCACTAAAAATTTGATCATTCATTAAGAGTTGTTTTTGAGTTTAAATAGTGACATGCTCAAACCCTAAGAGAGCTAAAAAATCTAAAATAGCCTTAAACTACCCATTACCAACTAAAAGCCCATAACTCCTAATTTCTAGCCCATTTTGAATTCACAGTTAAAGAAAATAAACTAACTCAAATAATAAATAAAAACGGTCATCCACGTTGGTTCCATACATGCAAATAAATAATAAATAAGCCTAAACAAACGAAATCGATCCATGCTGCTCCTCGATAACTTGGTCAAGTGTATAACTCTTGAACCCTCTTCCTTGAAGTCCAATTAGTCTCGAACGTGTTTATTCGATTCAGCTACATGACGTTGGGTCAGGCCTGCCATAGCGTCCTTGATCTTCTGAGCTCTGTGTCTTGTAATTCATCCAACTGGTACATGGATTGGATCAATTGTAGTATGGACCGAACCAGGTGCAGCTAGGATCACATCACTTGAGTTGCTCTCGTCACAAGTTTATTGACAGGAAATAGCTTGGATCAAATTTGGGTGGCCTCCTTATAGCGACTTATTTGGGATAATTCGAGGAACTCTAGGCCTCCACAACTCACGTTGATTTAATAATTCACTGCATATTATTAATAATAATTCCCTTTAAATAGAGATTAAGAAGTGTAACATAACACAAAGTCTATTGGATATGACATATATTTATTAACAACTAATAGCAATTCAACATTATCTCTAAGTCTATTGGAGGATATGCAATATCATTGTTAACAATTAATAGCAAGCCCTAATCCTCTGTCACAGCAGCCTAACACATAGACAATCCACAAATTCCGCCGGAAGGTTTACAGAGAGTACAGGAATAAGGAATTCCTGTCAGTAATTATATACAATGTCAAAACCTTGATTCAGAGCTTCTTGGAATGTTGTGTTTTCAGACGAAGGGTAAACTCGAGAAGATAATCTTAACATTTAATTTCACGGTTCCTGAATCAAAAGAAAATTACAAGCATCTTACAATGAATTCTGGTCATCATGTCAAGGCGTTGAAATGGTGGAAGAATCTATTAGTGGTCTTGAAGGAGAAGATGCGAAAGGCTTTGGAGGAATTTCCAAAGCTTCATTGCTGTTTTGCAACATCTCTATTACTCTATTCATGGACGGCCTATCCGATGGACGACTCTGTATGCACCACAAACCAACTACAATCATCCTCTTGGCAATTCCATTTTCCTCGCTGCTTACAATTCCAGGAACTTTAAATTCATAATCCCTCTCGAAATGCTTGTAAATCCAATGCGGAAAATATATCTCGCTAGAAAGATCAGCTCCAGTATTTTGTTTGTTCTTGAATCCAACCAATTCCAGAATCATCATTCCGTAGCTATATACATCAGACTTGTGTGAAACTTGTCCAAAGTTTCTACTAAAAACTTCTGGAGCAATGTAGCCAATTGTACCTCTAGCCTCCATCATCGATACTATACTCTCTTTCTGAAGGCAAAGTTTTGCCATTCCAAAATCAGAGATCTTAGGACAAAAATCTTCGTCAAGAAGAATGTTATGAGGCTTTATGTCAAAATGCAAAATCCTGGTGCTGCACCCACGATGCAAGTATTCAAGCCCTTTGGCTATTCCTATAACAATTTGGTACATTTTGTCCCATCCCAAGTGCTGACTACTAGTATCTGATCCATTGTAGATGAATTTATCAAGAGATCCATTAGGCATGAACTCATAGATAAGAGCTCTATTGCTACCCTCTAGACAAAATCCCAGCAATGAGACAACATTAACATGGGATGTTCTACTAATGCTTGCAACCTCATTAATAAATTCCTGTCCATTCCCTTTGGTTGTCTTGAGAAGCTTTACTGCTACAATACGACCATCCGATAACTTCCCTTTGAATACGCTGCCATAACCTCCTTGGCCGAGCTCATGTTTGAATGAGTTGGTTATTTTCTTAACATTTGAAAAGCTGTATCGGTTGAGAGCTAGAGGTCCATAACTTCTAATGAAGCCCTCAAGATCTTGATCATTCTTTGGTATCTTTCTACAACATAGAATTAATGAGATTTTCTTCCTTTTGCAAATACAAATAGTTATCAACCAGATAATTGTCATTGATGATATTCCAGCACTTAAACCTGTCCCAAAGAAAACAAGTACTAATTAGATGGTGAAATAATATGCGATACCCTTCAGAATAGTCACGGTGAAACAACTTAACAATAAAATCTGCCCCCGGCTTCAGAGAGTGGTTTTCAAGCAGCTTGGTCACCCGAGATTATTGGCAATGGGGCAGAGGATCACCATCCCCTAACCCGAAACCCGAAATATTAAGGATTCCTAAACCTGTCTCAAATTTGGTTATCCTCAAAAGGGGATATACCCGATTGTTTCCAAATTAGATCGGGAAATAAACAGGACCCGATCCTCATTTAATTTTAAAATTTTTTAAAAAGAATAATAACTCATTTTGGAAAGTAAAAATTTACAGAAACCTTCGATTTCTTTTTTCAATTCTTCAGCAACCAAAGCAAGCAACTTTCAATTCATATCATTTCAAATCTTCAGCACAATGCATATAAATATTAAATAAAACAAACACATTCAAGCAGAATAATTTTTCTACAGTAAATGAAAATCTAATTACACTAATAATAGAATATGATAGAGAGAACATCAAAGAGAGATTAATCTTTGTGTTTATGATTTAATATATATTATATGTTTTAATTTTAAGGCAATAATTCGGATCGGGTTTAAAGTCTCAACCCGAATCTGATCCGATTTGAATGATCAAATAGAATCGGGACCAATTCAAAATTTTCTATACATTTTGGGCTCCAAATCCACCCAATTGGGACGGATGACATCTCATATGGATTTTTACTATTCCAATTTCTACCTTAAAAAACTGAGAAACGAGTATCCTGTGTCTTCCTCGTTGCAAATAGAAAATAACAAAAAGAAAAAGAAAAGAGGAAACAGCATTTGCAAACCGAAGTTGTCTCTACGCTCAACATTTATATTTATAGCTGAAATTTATTTATTGTGCTCTCTTATCTTTTATCCGGTTAGTCAATTTCAGTCACTGATCAATAAATTTTAATTAAGATTATCCCGAGAAAAATTTAACACAAATCAGATCGATTAAGGATCGGTTAAAAAAAAATTAGAACAAGTCAAATAATGAGGTGGTTATATTTACCTATGAGAAGCTTCACCATAATCGACGGACCATCGCCTGTAAGAATAATAATTCCAGCCAATAAATAGTCAGAATTCAGAACAGTATATAAAACTATACAAAATTCATGAACTAACTCTCATTCAAAGAATCCCGAATTTGAATTAGCTAAAAACTACGGAATTTAAAAATCTACTTTATATAAAGTCTATGAAAAAGTTTTTATGGCTGTGATCATTTACCATTATGTCCAAATAATGGAATAAACAAAATTAAGATCATAATTTATTAACCAAGTGGAGAACTCTTTACAGAGAAAAATCACTCTCGATATTGGTTATTATTGGGATTGGAGCTCTGAGCGCTAATTTGTATCATATTTATGAATACAAACAGTCACTTTTAAAGTCTATGACAAAGTTTCTATGGCTGTGATCTTTTACCATTATGTCCAAATAAAGCAATAAACAAAATTAAGATAATGATTTATTAACGAAGTGAAAAACTCTTTGTAGGGAAAAATCACTCTCGATATAAGTTATTGTTGGGGTTGGAGTTCTGAGCGTCAATCCGTATCATATTTATGAATATAAGCAATCATTGTTTCTTGAATATTATCAATGTAATGGTAACACCTCTTGTCTTTTATATACATATTCAATCTAATTTAGTTTAGATCGAAACTAATTAAAATTTAGTGATGTATATATTAGATAAAGACCCGAGAATATACATTAGTCACATAGTTACAACGGGGCTTGTAATTGACATTGGGAGGTGTTACTAATTGTAGTACATTCTCAAATAAAATTCTTGATCGAGATTTGCTCAAGCGGAGGTCTCAACGAGGCTTGTAATTAACATTGGGAGGTGTCACTAATTGTAGGCTATTCTCAAATAAAGTTATTGATTGAGATTTGCTGATACATGTTGATTAGTAAAATCCATTGAGACTAGTAAATGTCGTATATCAAGATTTGGTCCGATGATTTTTCTCAATTAACCATAAATCTTGAAAGACTCGTATATACGTGTAGGTGTTTATTTGATAAGAATTGAACGACTCACCGAAAGTATTCCTATTAGATAACACACCAACGTCAATAGGAATATTCTCGAATCAAGTTGCATATATATTCCTTTGACTTGAGATACCAAAGTGGATGTATGAATGATCATCTACAATTTGACAACAGTCATATCAATGGTCAATTTAGACCAAACCTCCATTTGTTCGTTGGGTGTCACTTCGTGATATTTAAATCTTTTGCTATAGTTCATTATGGAAATGAGTTCCGAATGTTGATTGAGAGATCACAAAGATGTCATCCATCAGAGTGGTAGTCAGCTTAGCAGCAAGCCTCGACCTGGAAGTTGAGAAGATGGATGTCAAGACCGCATTTCTTCACGGAGATCTGGAAGAAGAAATTTATATGGAGCAACCAGAAGGCTTCAGAGTCAGAGGGAAAGAGACTATGTGTGCAGACTCAGGAAAAGCCTCTACGGTTTGAAACAAGCACCGAGACAGTGGTACGTGAAGTTCGAGTCAGTTATGGGGGAGCAGGGATACAAGAAGACTACTTCAAACTATTGTGTTTTCGTTCAGAAATTTTCTGACGATGACTTTATCATCTTACTGCTATATGTAGATGATATGTTGATAGTTGGCCGGAATCAATCGAGGATTGATAATTTGAAGCAGCAACTGAGTAAGTCTTTTGAGATGAAAGACTTGGGGCCAGCTAAACAGATTTTTGGCATCAGGATCGGCCGTGATCGGAAAGCCATGAGATTATACTTGTCACAGGAGGAGTACATCGAGAAGGTACTTCAGCGATTCCAGATGGACAAGGCTAAAGCGGTTAGCACTCCTCTTGCTACCCACTTTAGATTGAGTACACAACAGAGTCCCTCTACTGAGACAGAGAATGAGGAAATGAAACAGGTTCCATACACCTCAGCAGTGGGAAGTCTTATGTATGCCATGGTGTGCACGAGGCCAGACTTAACACACGCAGTTGGATTGGTCAGCCGATTTATGTCAAACCCAGGACGGGAACACTGAAATGCTATCAAATGGATTCTGCGGTATCTTCGAGGCACATCCAAAATGAGGCTATGTTTTGGAAGCAGCGAACCAGTGTTGATGGGCTACACCGATTCAGATATGGCAGGAGATGTGGATACCCGAAAGTCTACTTCGGGGTATCTGATTACTCTCTCAGGAGGAGCTGTGGCATGGCAGTCAAGGTTGCAGAGATGTGTTGCACTTTCTACAACAGAGGCAGAATTCATTGCAGTTACAGAAGCTTGCAAGGAATTGCTGTGGATGAAGACATTCGTCCAGGAATTGGGTTTCAAGCAGGAGAAGTACTTTTTGTACTGCGATAGCCAGAGTGCTATCTATCTCGGTAAAAATTCCACCTTTCATTCGAGGTCAAAACATATCGATGTGAGGTATCACTGGATACGGGACGTCCTGAGCTCAAGGCTGATAGAACTCGGGAAAATTCACACCGAAGACAATGGTGCCGATATGTTCACGAAGGTTTTACTGAAGGATAAGCTTGAAATCTGTCGTGCCATAGCCGGGATGACAAAACTCTCCACATAGTGAGAGTGGGGAGAGACAGAGAACTACGATTGGCTTGATCCCAACTCAGGGTATGTATGCAGTCATACAGATGCAGCCAGGGTGGATCCTTTCGAGGATCCAAATTTGGATGGTTAATGGTAGGCTCAGATTTTGGGGAAATCATCACCGAGGGGGAGATTTGTTGTCTTAATGCATGCAGTATATGCCAGACATGCAAAAGGAAATGAAGACAGCAGGCCACCGAAAGTTGGCAACAGAAGCAAGCAAGAAAATTGCATGATCCAGTTGCCTTAAACAAGTGCCAAACCGCGTGGCACTGTTCACGCGGTTTGGACACTATAAATTGAGCCATTTGAGACCATTTTTAGTATCCCAGTAATACCAGAACTCATAAGTGAGTGTATAATAGAGAGTAAAGTGTTTGAGAGTTTTTTGTAAAGCTTGAATTTGTAAGCATTGTAATTCTTTGTTTAGTGAGAAATAAAGAAGAGTTTTCTCTCAATTCAACTATATTGTGTGTGTTTCATCACAACAAGTGGTATCAGAAGCTAAGGTTCCACAGAGGGATCCCGAAACTCGGAAACAGAGCTTTGGTTCGGAAAGTCGGTTTCGACGAAAGTTGTCGAAAATAGATTTTGAGCATACCATCAGACTTTTCACGGCGAGACGAGCACGATGGTATTTTCCAGCGCGTGAAGAACCGTCCAGCAGGTTCTTCACGCGCTCCACGCGCACACACGCGCCGCACGCGTGTTCCAAGGAAGAATACGGCCACGTCAGCCGCCACGTGTCGCCACGTCAGCGTCCAGTCATTGCCACGTCAGCAGACCCTGCACAGTCAGCAGCCGAGTCAGCAGTCCACGTCAGCAGACCAGTCAGCAGCCACGTGTGCATCCAGTCAGTGCCACGTGTCTGCCACGTCAGCAATTTCCGGGTAAATTTCATATAGGTCCCTGAACTTTCTAGAAATTATATTTCGGCCCCTGTACTTTTTGGAAATTGCATTTTAGTCCCTGAACTTTTCCATAATTGCATTTTGGCCCCTGAACTTTTGGAAATTGCACTTTAACCTCTGTAATTTCTGAAATTGGCAATTTGGTCCCTGTGTCGGATTTTGCCAAACGAAGTGTCATTTCCACCATTTTCGACCATTCCGGACACAACGGTGAGGTCCATTTTTTGAAATTCTACTTAGAATTTTTATGATGGATGGGGGCAACGGAAAAATGGTTTTGTTAACCAGTACAAACTATTTCACATGGAGATGAAGGATGAAAGACCTTCTGTATGTGAAAGACTATGATGGATCGGTATTTCTGGAGCAGAAACCAGAAGGAATGTCCGATGAGAAGTGGGCTAATCTTCACCAGAAAACATGCAGTACTATTCGTCAGTGGATCGACGATAGTATCGTCAACCATGTGAGTGAAGAAACAAATGCACGTGTCTTATGGAGAAAGCTGGAGGAGCTTTTCCGAGCAAAGACTGGCAACAACAAGCTGTACTACATCAAGAAGATGATGGGGTTGAAATACCAGGAAGGTACAGCTGTGGCGGACCACATCAATGATTTCCTCTGAACCATGAAAGAATTGTCGGGATTGGGCATAGACTTTGGTGATGAGGTAAATGGCTTAATACTCCTTAATACGTTACCAGAATCTTGGGAAACGTTCAGATCTACGGTGATAAATTCAGCCGCAGATTGGAAAGTCACTATGGAGATGGCAAAGACCAGGATCTTCGAGGAAGAAAAGAGGACGAGAATGCAGGAGTCAGCATCAACATAAACCTCAGAAGCTTTAGTGACAGAGAAGAACACCAGAAGGGGGAGGAGTAAAAGCCGAGGCCCAGGTAGACCAGACAAGAACCGAGGTAAATCAAGAACTAAAGATATAGAGTGCTATCACTGCAAAAAGAAAGGCCATATGAAGAGGAATTGCTACAAACTGAAGAACGAGCAGTCCAGAAGAGATGGTGACTCTAATCAAGAAAGAGTTGCTACTACCACCGAAAAGACCTCCAAAGAATTCTGCATAATAAATGAAGAAGATGTTGTGAATCTTGCCAGCCACGAGACCAGTTGGGTGATAGATAGTGGCGCCTTCATTCACGCCACATCTCGCAGAAACTTCTTTTCATCTTACACACCATGAGACTACGGTGCTGTAAGGATGGGGAATGACGGCCAGTCCAAATCCGTCGGTATTGGAGACATCTGCCTTGAAACAGACAACGGGACAAGACTAGTGTTGAAGGGAGTCAAGCACATCCCTGACATCCGGTTAAACCTGATCTCAACAGGCAAGCTGGATGATGAAGGTTTCTGCAGCACCTTTAGTGACGGCAAATGGAAGCTCACTAAAGGATCAATGGTGGTGGCACAAGGTAAGAAAGATTCAACTCTGTATTTGATGCATGCTAAGATTTCCAATAGTAGCATAAATACAGTCAACAGTAATGAGGCAGCCGAGCTATGACACAAAAAGCTCGGTCACATGAGTCAAACGGGGATGGAAATACTACGCAGGCGGAATGTTCTTCCGGAATTGAAGAACTCACACTTACGGAAGTGTGAACACTGCATGGCTGGAAAGCAGAACAGAGTGTCCTTCCAGAGCTCCCCGCCTCAACGGAAACCGGAGGTACTTGACCTCATACATTCAGATGTATGCGGTCCGATGCAGACTATAACACTTGGTAGGTCATTGTATTTTGTGACATTCATTGATGATCATTCAAGGAAGACATGGGCATACACCTTGAAGAGAAAAAAATCAAGTGTTGGGAGTGTTCAAAGAGTTTCATGCCCTGGTGGAGAGAGAAACCGGCAAGAAACTCAAATGTATCAGAACAGACAAAGGTGGAGAATACAGAGGTCCGTTTGATCAGTACTGCAAGATGCAAGGAATCCGACATCAAACGACACCTCCGAAGACACCTCAGCTGAATGGCCTAGCTGAGAGAATGAACAGAACCTTGTGCGAAAGGGTCAGAAGCTTGCTGTCACAAGCCAAGCTGCCGAAGACATTTGGGGGGAGGCACTCAACACAGCAGTACATGTTTTAAACACGTCCCCAGCGGTCGCACTGAAAGGTAATGTTCCTAACCAAGCCTGGACAGGTAAAGAAGTGTCATACAACACTTGCATGTCTTTGGGTGCAAAGCTTTTGTACACATCCCAAAGAACGAGAGATCCAAGCTTGATGCAAAGACGCGACAGTGTGTCTTTATTGGCTTTGGTCAGGATGATTTCGGCTACAAACTCTATGATCATGTGGAGAGAAGATTGTCAGAAGCCGAGATGTTGTCTTTGTTGAAGACCAGACCATAGAAGATATCAGAAAGGAGATGAAGACAATGCCTCAGCAATACAGAGATGTGAATCCAGAACCTCACACACCGGTGCCAGTACGAGTGAAGATGAGGTTCCCAGACAGGATGGTACATGTGATGAAGCTCCCAGAGATGATGATCATGATCAACCACCAGTACCAGAAGCTACACCAACATTTCCACAGAGAAGGTCTGACAGAGAGAGGCGACTTCAACCAAATACTCTGCATATGAGTATGTGCTGCTTATTGACGGGGGGAACCCGACAGCTACCAGGAGGCTGTGGAAACAGAAGACAGAGAAAAGTGGGAGGAAGCCATGCAGATAAGATGAAATCTTTGCATGACAATCACACTTTTGAGTTGGTGAAATTGCCAAGAGGCAAAAAGGCTTTGAAGAACAAATGGGTTGTACATGGTGAAGCAACAGGAGCACACTTCACAAACCAGGTACAAAGCCAGATTGGTTGTCAAGAGGATTCAGTCAGAGGAAAGGCATTGACTTCGATGAAATCTTCTCTCCAGTTGTGAAGATGTCATCCATCAGAGTGGTACTCAGCTTAGCAGCAAGCCTCGACCAAGAAGTTGAGCAGATGGATGTCAAGACCGCATTTCTTCACGGAGATCTGGAAGAAGAAATTTATATGGAGCAACAAGAAGGCTTCGGAGTCAGATGGAAATAGGATTATGTAGACCCGGTCGGCGGTTCGATTCCGGTTCGGAACTGAATCGATTAATTCTGGTTCGGTTCCGGTTCCACACTTAAGTGGAACCGAAACCGTAAACCGAACCGGTCGGTTCCGGTTCCCTTTTTGGATTTTTTTTTAATAATAAATTTTAAAAAATAGAAAAAAAATTCTATAATCGTAATTTTTTTTCAAACTATCACATCATTTTTATATAATTCTTTTTTATAAAATTCTTTTAACATATAATCTTTTTTATAGCCAACTATTAACTAGTGTTTTCTTTATATAAGCGATGTGGAATATTTGTTACTTGGCTATTGTGTCTCACATCGCTTATATAAAGAAGTCAATAACCAAGAGTTGGTTATAAAAAGGATGTGGACATTCATGTTTTAGTATTGCAATTTTAAACCTCATTGATATTAATAAAAAAATTGAGATCTACTCGTTGAACCTTACGGTTCCAAGTAAATAATTTTTTTTTTTAATTTCGGTTCCAACCAGTTCGGTCAGGGTGAGAACCCTTACCGAACCGGTTAGGTTCCGGTTTGGTACCGGAACCGTCCGGTTCCAATCGGTTCGGTTCCGGTTCCGAACCGGAACCTTGGCCGGGTCTAGGACTATGTGTGCAGACTCAGGAAAAGCCTCTACGGTTTGAAACAGGCACCGAGACAGTGGTACGTGAAGTTCGAGTCAGTTATGGGGGAGCATGGATACAAAAAGACTACTTCAAACCATTGTGTTTTCGTTCAGAAATTTTCTGACGATGACTTTATCATCTTACTGCTATATGTAGATGATATGTTGATAGTTGGCCGGAATCAATCGATGATTGATAATTTGAAGCAGCAACTGAGTAAGTCTTTTGAGATGAAGACTTGGGGCCAGCTAAACAGATTCTTGGCATCAGGATTGGCCGTGATCGGAAAGCCAGGAGATTATACTTGTCACAAGAGGAGTACATCGAGAATGTACTTCAGCGATTCCAAATGGACAAGGCTAAAGCAGTTAGCACTCCTCTTGCTACCCACTTTAGATTGAGTACACAACAGAGTCACTATACTGAGACAGAGAATGAGGAAATGAAATAGGTTCCATACACCGCAGTAGTGGGAAGTCTTATGTATGCCATGGTGTGCACGAGGCCAGACTTAGAACACGCAGTTGGATTGGTCAGCCGGTTTATGTCAAACCCAGGACGGGAACACTGAAATGCTATCAAATGGATTCTGCGGTATCTTCGAGGCATATCCAAAATGAGGCTATGTTTTGGAAGCAGCGAACCAGTGTTGATTGGCTACACCGATTCAGATATGGCAGGAGATGTGGATACCCGAAAGTCTACTTCGGGGTATCTGATTACTCTTTCAGGAGGAGCTGTGGGATGATAGTCAAGGTTGCAGAGATGTGTTGCACTTTCTATAACAGAGGTAGAATTCATTGCAGTTACAGAAGCTTGCAATGAATTGCTGTGGATAAAGACATTCGTTCAGGAATTGGGTTTCAAGCAGGAGAAGTACATTTTGTACTGCGATAGCCAGAGTGCTATCTATCTCGGTAAAAATTCCACCTTTCATTTGAGGTCAAAACATATCGATGTGAGGTATCACTGGATACGGGACGTCCTGAGCTCAAGGCTGATAGAACTCGGGAAAATTCACACCGACGACAACGGTGCCGATATGTTCACGAAGGTTTTACTGAAGGAGAAGCTTGAAATCTGTCGTGCCATAGCTGGGATGACAAAACTCTCCACATAGTGAGAGTTGAGAGAGACAGGGAACTACGATTGGCTTGATCCCAACTCAAGGTATGTAGGTAGTCATACAGATGCAGCCAGGGGTGGATCCTTTTGAGGATCCGAATTTGGATGGTTAATGGTCGGCTCAGATTTTGGGGAAATCTTCACCGAGGGGGAGATTTGTTGACTTAATGCATGCAATATGCATGCCAGACATGCAAAAGGAAATGAAGACAGTAGGCCACCGAAAGTTGGCAACAGAAGCAAGCAAGAAAGTTGCATGATCCAGTTGCCTTCAACAAGTGCCAAACCGCGTGGCACTGTTCACGCGGTTTGGACACTATAAATTGAGCCCTTTGAGACCATTGTTAGTACCCCAGTGTAAAATGTGAAGCCCTTGTCATCCGTTGGATGAGGGACACATGGCACAATCCTTGCCGTTGTCCCAATTACCTTTATTTGCTCATCCTATATAAAGGCCACTTAAGTTGAGATTTAGAAGAGAGTTTTCATTATTTGTATTCCCTTAATAATTGGCTAAGTGTTAAGCCTATTCCCTAAGTCCAAGTTAGTGTAATCTTCAATTGGAATTTGAGAGATTGTCACTTTTAGAGATTAGGGTTCTTTGTGAGATTTGGGGAATTACAATTTGTAAACGGATTCAAGATTCCGTGTGTAATCTTGAAATTGATTAGTGCAGCGAGCTCCCTATTCCGGAGTTCAACGTGGATGTAGTCGGGAATTTTTTTCCGGCGAACCACGGTAAAAATCGTGCATTCTTGATTGATTGATTTGACGAATTTACGACAAAAACTTAACAATTGGTATCAGAGCATTTGGATTAAGATCCAGTGGGCCAAAGGGGATCTGGATTATTGAAGATCAAAGGTTGAAGCCCAAAAACGAAAGGTCCTCAATTCGGCGGCAGACGGAGAAGATTGCAAGACTTGCAATTGGGCCTCTTTGTTGATTTGAAGAATCAAGAACAAGCCCAAGAAACCATCTCCCTAATTGGGCGGCAAGAAGAAGACGAAAACAAGACCCTCTTCTTCATTCTGAAAAGCAGAAGCCGAGATAAGGAAACCCTAAAAGACGCAGGGCAACATAAATTGGTCAAAAATTGAAGAACTCTGGCGTCGACAGCAGGTGGAGCCATCGAAGAACAAGTTGAAGATTACAGCCAAACCGAGAACAAGATCAAAGATTGATCGACCAAGAAAAATACGACGTCAAAAACCAAAAAGACGCAGGGCAAGAAAGATTGATCAGTTGATTGAAGAAAGAAGACCCAAAGTCAAAGTGGGGCAACAAAAATTGGTCAATTTTTCTTTGCCGTTTACAGAACCAGAAACAGAACTTAGTCACAGCTGCGGCAACAGAGACTTAAAGAACCGAGTTCATCAACTTGGGAGAGCCATAGCCGAAAATCCATCGCAGAAGAAAGAGGCCCAAGATCGAGTCCTCCATTTCCAACAGAAACAAAAACCCTAAGATTTGCAAAATTGAAGGACAGAGTTGATGCAAACCCCTGTTCTGCCAAGAAGAACATTAGTAATAGTTCTGTGAAGTAAATATCAGAGTGTGTGTTCTGGTGTAATCGGTTGTGGGGTTTTTCAATTTGAGAAACTGCGATTGGGTGTGAATTGGCGAGTGTGTTAGGGCAGACTGGCCGTGAAGTGAATAGCCGATTGCTATTTGGGTTTGGATTCGTAAATAGCCGACTGTGGTTAGGACAGTTTGGTGTGTTCTCTGTTGTCATTTGATTGAAGTTGGAATCTGAGAAATTCAGGTCTGTGGAAGTTGTAGTTTGGGTGAGTAAATTGTCGAGGGAGTTTAGGCAGTTTGGGTGAGAATCTGCCAATTGTGTTTGGGTTAGATTGGGCAGTATATTGCCGATTGAGTTTGGGCAGTAATTGTCAAGAGTAATTGAATTCAAACTGTTGTTGGGTTATTACTGTAAAAGGAAGTAAAATGTCGACTATGAGACTCGACATCGGCATCTTTGACGGGAAAGGGGATTTCACTACTTGGAAGAAGAAAATGAAAGTCCTGCTTTCTCACCATAAGGTGGCTTTGGCACTGGAATCGGATCCAGAAAAGTGGCCAAAGATGGAAAAGGAAGCGAAGGAGGAAATCCTGGAAGAGGCGTACAACTTGATCTTCCTCCACTTGGGAGATTCGGTCATCAGAAAAGTTGACGGAATGGACACGGCCATTCAACTATGGGGTAAACTCGAATCTCTTTATTCTGTTATTTCTGCACCAAATTTAGTGTTCTTAAAAGGAAATTTGTTTAATTACAAGATGGATACTAGTAAGTCGATTGATGATAATTTGGATGAATTCACGAAAATGACTCAAATCCTGAAAGGAACTGACCAAGCCCTAGGAGACTCTAGCGAAGCTATGATCCTTTTAAATGCATTACCTGAAGAATATAGTGTCGTTAAGAACTCTCTACAGTACACAGGAGTTGTACCTAGGTTAGACTTGGTTATATCTGGTATAAGGGCTAGAGAGCTAGAACTTAGAACCAGTAGGAGAGGTGGAGCGAACTTATTCGTGAAAGGTAAAAATGAAAGGAAACATAATGGTCCTAATAATCATCAGACTAGTAACCAAGAACCTAGAGGCAAGAAAAAGAACAAACAGGATAAGAATAAATATAGTGACAAGAAGTGCTATCATTGTGGAAAGACGGGACACTTTAAAAGGAATTATTATAAGTTCCTGAGGGAACAGGAAAATGAAGGCAGCGCCACTGTGGCTGCCGAAAAGGAGTCGATGTGCCTATCTGAGGCATTAACTGTGTGTAGAGATCACATTAGTAGAGAATGGATTCTGGACTCCGGGTGTTCTTTTCACATGAGTCCGTATAGGGACTGGTTTGTCAACTTTAGAAATTCTGACCAAGGGACTGTGTATATGGGTAATGACAATACTTGTAGGATACATGGGGTTGGGGACATAACTCTTAAACTTCATGATGGTAAAGTTAGGATTCTTACTGACGTTAGATATGTACCTGACTTGAAACGGAACCTGATATCACTAGGAACACTAGATGAATTAGGTTTCACATATAAAGCACATAAAGGAAACATGCACATATCTAAGGGTAATAAACTAATCCTAACTGGTATTAAGAGAAATTGATTGTATGTTCTAAATGGCCAACATGTATTCTCGGATAAACCCATTTCTGCTTTAATTTCTAATGTTGATATGACTAATATATGGCACTTGAGACTTGGCCATATATGCCAGAAAGGAATGCAGGTACTCAGTAAGCAATGACAATTTGGAAAGGACCAGTTGAAGCCACTTGAGTTTTGTGAGATCTGTGTGTTGGGCAAACAGCACAGACAGAGCTTCCCAACTGGAATTCATTTGTCAAAGGCGAGACTGGAGTATCTACATTGTGATTTGTGGGGACCAGCAAAGGTCCAGACACATGGGGGGTAAGAAATATTTCTTCTCTATTGTTGATGACTACAGTAGGAAGGTATGGACATTCTTACTAAAATCAAAGGATGAATCTTTGACTAAATTTAAAGAATGGAAAGTATTGGTAGAAAATCAAACTAGTAACAAAGTAAAAGTCTTGAGAACTGATAATGGCTTAGAATTTTGTAATACTGAGTTTGACCAATACTGTACGAGTGAGGGTATCCTGAGACATAGGACTGTTAGAAACACCCCTCAACAGAATGGAGTTGCGGAAAGAATGAATAGAACCTTATTAGAAAAGATCAGATGTCTTTTATTTTCTTCCGAACTTCCGAGGGCCTTTTGGGGTGAAGCCCTCAATACTGCTACTCATTTGATTAACCTTAGCCCTAATAGTTTAGTTCAGTTTAAGACACCAGAGGAAATCTGGTCTGGTAGAGCTCATAAGCTTGCACACCTTAGAGTATTTGGCTGTGAAGCCTATGCTCACCAGTCCGTAGGTAAACTTGAACCGAGGTCAATCAAGTGTGTTTTCCTAGGATACCAAGAAGGGACAAAAGGGTATAGGTTATGGGAAAGGGAGTCACCTGGAGTCAAAGTCATAGTTAGTCGGGATGTTATATTCAATGAAATTTGTTTTCCTTGTAAATCTACTAACAACAATGCAGGTGCCTTAGAAAAGGATCTAGCAGATTTTGATCTTGCAGGTGGAGCTCAGATGCAGGTAGAGCCAGGGACATCAAGGACCGCTGAGCAAGTCGGTGACATGTCAGGCACGGAGACATCTGAGGACACCCAGCCCAGGAGAAATAACCAGGAGGAAAACAGAAATGAAGTAGCAGATATACAAAAACAAATTGAAGAGGACACAGTAGATCAAGTGGATCATACTGAGCAGCATGATGAAATACCTCAAGACGCATTGGCCAACTACCAGCTAGCGAGAGACAGAAGTAGGAGGCAGGTAAGGCCTTCTACCAGGTATGATTACTCAACTAATGATTTGTATTTCTGTGCATTAATAGCAAGTCATGAAATTAATGGGATTGAGTCTGCTAGCTTAGGAGAGGCATTAAAGTCTACCCATAAACTTGAATGGGAAGAGGCTATAGAAGAGAAGATGTTTTCTCTTAGTACTAGGTCTGAGGTGATTAAAATGGAAAATGTGCCTTATGCAAATGCTATTGGTTCTGTGATGTATGTCATGATTAGTACTAGACCTGACTTGTCATATGCTGTATCTTTATTGAGTAGGTTTATGTCTAATCCAGGTGGAGCACACTGGAGTGCTTTACAATGGTTGTTAAGATACTTGAATACTACTGTTGATTATGGCTTATGTTTTAACCAATCTAACGCTTTAGATTTGGTAGGGTATGTTGATTCTGATTTTGCAGGTTACAGAGACTCAAGAAAGTCAACTACCGAAGTGGAGTATATAGCCATAACTGATGTGTTCAAGGAAGCAATTTGGCTTCGGGGTATCTTAACCGAAATACAACAGCTGCATGGTAAGATAGTTGTGTATTCAGACAGTCAGAGTGCAATACATCTGAGCAAGAATCCAGTACATCATGAGAGAACCAAGCATGTGGATGTGAAATATCATTATGTTCGGGAAATTATCTCAAGCGGTAAGATTGAGATTGAGAAGGTTCCAACAGAAGATAACCCATCGGACATGGGGACAAAGATTGAGGCTGCTACCAATCTCTTCCACTGCATGAAGCTGTTGCAGGTGGGGGTTGGCTGACCTTGCAGCCGACATGAGCGATGATGTGAGTAGGTGGGTTTGCTGTGCTATATTGGCCTTAGTGTGTCTTTGTGTATGATTGGGAGTGAGAAATTTTTTTGGGCTTCAAGGTGGAGATTGTAAAATGTGAAGCCCTTGTCATCCGTTGGATGAGGGACACATGGCACAATCCTTGCCGTTGTCCCAATTACCTTTATTTGCTCATCCTATATAAAGGCCACTTAAGTTGAGATTTAGAAGAGAGTTTTCATTATTTGTATTCCCTTAATAATTGGCTAAGTGTTAAGCCTATTCCCTAAGTCCAAGTTAGTGTAATCTTCAATTGGAATTTGAGAGATTGTCACTTTTAGAGATTAGGGTTCTTTGTGAGATTTGGGGAATTACAATTTGTAAACGGATTCAAGATTCCGTGTGTAATCTTGAAATTGATTAGTGCAGCGAGCTCCCTATTCCGGAGTTCAACGTGGATGTAGTCGGGAATTTTTTTCCGGCGAACCACGGTAAAAATCGTGCATTCTTGATTGATTGATTTGACGAATTTACGACAAAAACTTAACACCCAGTAATCCCAGAACTCATAAGTGAGTGTATAATAGAGAGTAAAGTGTTTGAGAGTTTTTTGTAAAGCTTGGATTTGTAAGCTTTGTAATTCTTTGTTTAGTGAGAAATAAAGAAGAGTTTTCTCTCAATTCACCTCTATTGTGTGTGTTTCATCACAACAACTCACCTATCTACGGTTGTTAATGGGGCAAAGGATCACCATCACCGAACCGAACTTGAACCCGAAATATTAAGGATTCCTAAATTTGTCTCAAACTTTGTCATCCTTAAATGGGGATATATCCGATTGTTTTCAAATTAAATCTGGAAATAAACGGGACCCAATCCTCAATTATTTAATTTTAAAATTTTTATAAAAAGAAAAATAACTAATTTTGGAAAGTGAAAAATTATAGAAACCTTCGATTTCTTTTTTCAATTCTTCAGCAACCAAAGCGATGAAAATCGACAAAGCAAACAACTTTCATATCATTTCAAATCTTCGGCATAATGCATATAAATAAAGCAAACACATTCAAGCCGAATAATTTTTCTACAATAAATCAAAATCTAATAACACTAATAATAGAAGATGATAGAGAGAACATCAAAGAGAGATTAATCTTTGTGTTTATAATTTAATATATATTATATGTTTTAATTTTAAGATAATACTTCGGATCGGGTTTAAAGCCTCAACCCGAATCTGACCCGATTTGAATGATCAAATAGAATCGGGCCTACGTTTTGGGCTCCAAATCCACCCAATTAGGACGGATCGCATCTCATATGGATTTTTACTATTCCAATTTCTACCTTAAAAAACTGAGAAACGGGTATCGTGTGTTTTCCTCATTGCAAATAGAAAATAACAAAAAGAAAAAGAAAAAGAAAAGAGGAAACAATGTTTGCAGACTGAAGTTGTCTCTACACTCAACATTTATATTTATAGCTGAAATTTATTTATCGTGCTCTCTTATCTTTTATCCGGTTAGTCAATTTCAGTCAATGATCAATAAATTTTAATTAAGATTATCCCGAGAACAATTTAACACAAATCAAATCGATTAAGGATCGGTTAAGAAAAAATTAGAACAAGTCAAATAATGAGGTGGTTATATTTACCTACGCCAAGCTTCAATATATTCGACGAACCATCGCTTGTAAGAATAATAATTCAAGCCAATAAATAGTCAGAATTCAGAACAGTATATAAAACTATACAAAATTCATGAACTCTGATTCAAAGAACCCGAATTTGATATTAGCTAAAAACTACAGAATTTAAAAATCTACTTTATATAAAGTCTGACAAAGTTTTTATAGTTGTGACCATTTACCATTATGTCCAAATAAAGCAATAAACAAAATTAAGATAATGATTTATTAACGAAGTGAAAAACTCTTTGTAGGGAAAAATCACTCTCGATATAAGTTATTGTTGGGGTTGGAGTTATGAGCGTCAATCCGTATCATATTTATGAATATAAGCAATCATTTTTTCTTGAATATTATCAATGTAATGGTAACACCTCTTGTCTTTTATATACATATTCAATCTAATTTAGTTTAGATCGAAATTAATTAAAATGTAGTGATGTATATATTAGATAAAGACCCGAGAATATACATTAGTCACATAGTTACAACGGGGCTTGTAATTGACATTGGGAGGTGTTACTAATTGTAGTACATTCTCAAATAAAATTCTTGATCGAGATTTGCTCAAGCGGAGGTCTCAACGATGCTTGTAATTAACATTGGGAGGTGTCACTAATTGTAGGCTATTCTCAAATAAAGTTATTGATTGAGATTTGTTGATACATGTTGATTAGTAAAATCCGTTGAGACTAGTAAATGTCGTATATCAAGATTTGGTCCGATGATTTTTCTCAATTAACCATAAGTTTTGAAAGACTCGTATATATATGTAGGTATTTATTTGATAAGAATTGAACGACTCACCGAAAGTATTCCTATTAGATAACACACCAACGTCAATAGCAATATTCTCGAATCAAGTTGCATATATATTCTTTTGACTTGAGATACCAAAGTGGATGTATGAATGATCATCCACACTTTGACAACAGTCATATCCGTTTGTTCGTTGGGTGTCACTTCGTGATATTTAAATCTTTTGCTATAGTTCATTATGGAAATGAGTTCCGAATGTTGATTGAGAGATCACAAATATGTCATGACACATCTATGAATTGTACACTATGGAGATTTGATGTTCTTATCTATATTTCTGGTACAATTCAGATAGCCTATGATAGAAGAACTATATGATATGCATAGATCATGATTTATATGGTTCAATGTGGTAATCGGTGGCCGTCATAATTTGTGAATGAGCTAATTATAGATACAAAATGTGTTCCGTGATAGATATACATGAACCTAGAGAGTTATACTAATAAAGTACACACATACAGTGTTGTAGATGCTGAATTTCGCATTCAGCTTACAATCAAGAATTTTTATGATGGGACACTAGCGATCCTGCAAAACAAATACAAAGTGAACATGGAGTAAATACCCACCGATGATGTTGTAGGCACTTCGACACTCAATTCAGTAACGATGACGAGTGGAAAGAAAGTATACACATACAATATTGTAGACATTGAATTTCAACGTTGCCCCAAATAATCAGTTTCCTTATTAAGAATGAATAAGTCTTGTGTAGACTAACGGACGATGTCTACTGGGACACTACATAATATGGGGCAACGCTGACAAGAACATTGCTCATATATTGTCGTGTTGGACATTAAAAAGCATAATTAGCATAATAAGGAATGATACATTGAGTTTTTGCTCAAGTCCAGAGCACTCTGACTATCGCAATATATCTTGTATTATGTCTGCTTGATCCATAACTCTTGGAGAAAGCGCTTTAACCACAATATTTCTTTCATGCCTCAGCTATAGCGATGTACTCAGCTTCTGTTGTGGATAATGCAATACACCTCTGCAATCTTGACTGCCATGACACAACTCCCCCTGCAAAAGTGTAGATGAATCCTGATGTAGATTTCCTACCATCAAGATCTCCCGCCATATCTGAATCTGTATAGCCTTCCAAAATCGGATCAGCTCCCCCGTAACACAGACGACACTTTGTTGTACCCTTGAGGTACCTGAGAATCCATTTGACTGCCTCCCAGTGTTGTTTTCCAGGGTTAGAGAGAAAACGGCTCACTACACCTACTACGTATGCAATGTCTGGCCTGGTACATACCATTGCATACATTAGGCTTCCAACAGCTGAAGAATATGGTATTACTGACATTTCCTCTATCTCTTTCTTGGATGAGGGGCACAAACACTTGCTCAGTTTGAAATGGTGCGCTAGCGGAACGCTGACTGGTTTGGCTTTTTGTATATCGAACCTTCTGATTACCCGTTCAATATACCTTTCCTGTGAAAGCCATAACTTCTTGTTCTGTCTATCACGAATAATCTCCATTCCCAAAATCTGTTGAGCTGGTCCTAAATCTTTCATGTCGAAAGCCTTGGAGAGTTCATTCTTCAGCTGGTTGATCTTCGATGCTTCTTGTCCAACAATCAACATGTCATCTACATACAGTAGAAGAGCAACGAAACTTCCATCTGGAAACCTCTAAATGTATACACACTGATCTGCTGCAGTTCTTTTGTAGCCTTGACCCACCATGAATGAGTTGAACTTCTTATACCACTGCCTCGGTGCTTGCTTGAGCCCGTACAAGCTCTTTTTCAGCTTGCAAATAAGGTTTTCTTTACCTGAAACCTTGAATCCTTCTGGCTGCTCCATGTAGATTTCTTCATTCAGATCACCATGAAGAAATGTTGTTTTGAAATCCATCTGTTCAAGCTCCAAGTTCAATCTGGCTACCAATCCTATGATGACTCGAATTGAAGCCATTTTTACCACTGGTGAAAAGATCTCATCAAAGTCAATTCCCTTTTTTGTATGAATCCTTTGACCACTAGCCGAGCTTTGTGTTTCACCACTTTCCCGCTGCCATCTTTCTTGAGCTTGAACACCCATTTATTCTTCAGTGCCTTCATTCCATATGAGAGCTTGACTATCTCATAAGTGTTGTTCTTCTGCAGAGATTTCATCTCATCCTACATTGCGTGCAGCCATTTGTCTTTGTCTTTATGAGATACAGCTTCGTTGAAGGTTTCTAGCTCCCCCTCGTCATTAAGCAAAATGTATTATGATCATAAGTATCTGGCTGATGAAATCCGGCCTTGCTCAGATCTTCGTACTGGAGGTTCTGGCTGTTTGTTGTCATCCGGATCTGTGGATAATCCTGAAGCCTCTGATAGAGCAGGCTGCAGCTCCCCCTGATCAACACCTCCTTCCTCATCTGGTTCTGCTTCTGGCATGTCTTGCACCTCATCATCATCTGTGGCCATTGGTGCTGGGGTTGTGTCTGGATTTGCATCGATATTGTCGGCACTGGTTTTAGAAAGGCATCTTGGACTTTTCAATGTCTTCTATTGTCTGGTCTTCAAGAAACACTACATCTCTGCTTCTAATGACCTTTCTTTCTTTCGGGTCCCACAGCCTGTATCCAAATTCCTCGTCTCCATAGCCTATGAAGATGCATGGGGTAGTCCTTGCATCGAACTTCTGCCTGAGCTCCTTGGATACATGTGCAAATGCTAAACATCTGAATATTCTGAGGTGAGAATATGAGGGGTTCTTACCAGACCACACTTTCTCCGGAATCTCAAAGTTCAACGGTACAAATGGTGATCTGTTGATCAGGTAGCAGGTGGCACGAACAGCTTCTCCCTAGAATGGCTTTGGCAGCTTAGCCATGCTGATCATGGTTCTGACTTTCTCTATAATGGTCGATTCATCCTTTCAGCGACACCATTGTGTTGTGGAGTGCGTGGAACAGTCCTCTCGTGTCGAATGTCGTGGCTTCCGCAGTAGGCATCGAACTCCCTGGAAGTGTATTCGCCTCTATTTTCTGTGCGAAGGCACTTCAATTTCTTCCCTGTTTCACACTCGACCATGGCATGGTACAGTTTGAAATAGTCCAGGACCTGATCATTTGATTTCAGAAAATACACCCATACTTTCTGAGAAGCATCGTCAATAAAAGTCAGAAAATATTTATTACCGCCTAGTGAGTTTACCTCCAATGGACCACATACATTAGAGTATACCAGACTGGGTAACTCTGATTTCTTTGTAGAAGAGAAATTGAAAGAGACTCTGTGTTGCTTACCGAATAGACAGTGATTGCAAGGATCCAGAGCAGTATTTTTGGAGACAGTGATTAGATCCTTCTTTGTCAAGATAGACAACCCCCTTTCACTCATTTGACCGAGTCTCTGGTGCCACATATTTTGAGAAGCCTCTCGTTTAGCTACATTGAGGCTTTCTGCACAAATCTTCATATGATACTTGTATAAGGTTCCACAGATGTGTCATCGGGCGATAACCATGGCACATTTTATCATCCTCTAAGTGTCGTTGCTGAAGTGGCTAGCATAGCCCTGTTTGTCAAGAGCTACCCCCGAGAGTAAGTTGAGCCGAAGTTCTGGAACATGTCTGGCCTACTTCAGGGTTATTGTATACCCTGCGTTTGTCCGCAACTGTATTTCACCAATTCCCACTATCTGAGAAGAGCTGATATTCCCCATCTTCACTGCTCCAAAGTGTCCTGCTTTGTATGTTGTGAAGAAATCCATGTGAGGAGTGACGTGGTAGGATGCTGCAGTATCTACCACCCACTCGACATCTTGAGCTGCGGTGTGAAGGCATGCTTCTTCCGCCGGAGCATATAGCTACATCTACAATGGTAACTACTAGTGTCTCCGCGTCATTCTTCTCGGCTAGTTATTGCCTTGTCCCTGCTCCCGTTGCAGTTTCCGACAATTTTTCTTCAAGTGGTCTTCTATGCCACAGTGGAAGCACTTGTATGTCTTTTTCCGTCCTTGGATCTGCCCTTGCTTTTGCTTCTGCCTTCTGCCTCTCTCCCACCTGATGTTTCTCCCGTTGTCTTCCTCGTTGCTCCGAGACAAGGACTTCCGTTTGATCTGAGCCCACGTCTTTTCTTTTGGCTTCTTCATTTGACAGGGCATCATTTACCATAGGCATGGTAAGTTTACCTCATGGAGCGGAGTCGTTGAGAGTAACCACCAAATTCTCCCAGCTATCATGAATAGAACTGAGTAGCAAGATGGCTTGAACTTCGTCTACCAGTTGCATGTCTATTGCAGACAACTGGTTCACCATGCTTTGGAACTTGTTGGTGTGTTCTGCAACGGAAGTTCCACTCCGTAGCTTCAGGTTCACTAAACGCCTCATGATTAAGGCTTTATTCCGAGCTGTTTTGGTCTAGAACATGTCTTCCAATTTCCTCCACATTTCATAAGCATTTGTGTCATGTGCTACGTGGTGGAAGACACTGTGACCGATCCACTGCCTAATCTGACCCAAAGTTCTGTTGTTGAGTTTATTCCATTCATACTCCTTAACAGACTCTGATGTCTCTCCCTTTAACTCGATGAAATCAGACAAATCTTTATAATGAAAAAAAATCTATCATCCGAGATCTCCAAATGGAGTAATTAGTTGCAGCCAGTTTAATCATTGCACCAGAATGAGAATCTTCCATTTCCATTTTAAGTTTTTAAAGTTTAAAAATGAAAATAGATTAAAATCGGGGCTAAATTTCACAAATCGGAGGTCACTGTTGCATCCGGAACGGTCGAAAATGGTGGAATAGACACTTTGTTGGTCTAAATCCGACACATAGGCTGATTTGTAAATTCCTAAAAAGTTATGGGGTAAAACTATAAATTTCAAAACTTCAGGGGGCTACATGAAATTTACCAGTCTGCTGGCGTGGTTGCTGATGTGGCATTACTGACGTGGCAAAATGGGATCGATTTTGCTGACGTGACAGATGACATGGCGGATGGCGTGTCTGCTGACTGGGCGGTGACTGGGTGCTGACTGGGGCTGATGTGGCTGCCACGTGTATCGTCTTCAACCTTCGATCAGCGGGTGCGGCGCGTGGCAAGGCTTCTGTTCGGCGCGTGCGGCGCGTGAGCCTCCGTCTGACGTCCGTTTGATCGCCAAAAAATACCACTGTGCTCGTCTCTCCGTGAACTAGCTGATGGTATCCTCAAATTGAATTTTAACAACTTTCGTCGGAACTGGTTTTCCGATCGAAAGCTCTGTTTTTTGGTTTTACGACCCCAAGAACAACCGAAGCTCATGATACCATTGTTGTGATTCACCGATTACTCTTAGAGTGTTTTGAGGAAAAACCGAATTCGTTCTATTACTTTCAAGAATAGGTTATAAGTTTACAAAATGAAACTTATCCAAAACCTCACTAACACTTCTCTGTTTCTCTATTTGGGATGCATTTGAGCTTACAACAAGCTCAGTATTTATAGGCAAGGGGCTGCCTACATTTTCTACGGATGAACAGTACTCCACCTTTAACTCCTTGAATTGGTGGCACCATTTACTCATAATTTGTTGACATTTCTTGCAATGACAACCAAGGCACCGGTAATCAACTAGAAAGTCAAGTTCTCATAATTTAACGTGTTCAATCTCATCAACGATCCAAGCATGTTCTTCGACATTTCCATCTGATACGTGAGATTCCCGACTTGTTCATTCCCGAACCTTGCTACATTCTCGGAGTGACATTCCCGGCTTGTTCATTCCTGAACCGTGCTCCATTTTCGGAGTGTCATTCCCGGCTTCTTCATTCTCGAACTATGCTCCATTCTAGGAGTGTCATTCCAAGTCACAGATTTAAAGCAATTTTCTACCATTCTTTGCAGGGAGGGAGCAAAAACCAAGTTGATTTTTTCTTTAGACTCCTAATCCTAGATTTTTTTTAAAAAAAAAAGTACAAAAATGAATTAATAATAAAGATAATAATAATTGAAGTGTTAAATATAGTTGGTGGGGGGCATTTTTTATAATGTAATAGTGATTCTGATTCACTGGAAGACTTGGAGACTGTTGGTTGGTTGGTTGAACAAAAAAAGTACGAAAAAATGAGAGTAACTATTGTGGTTGGCTTGACTTCTGGGAGCAGAATGAAAATGAGTATAGGTTAAGTGAGTTGTCCAAACAGCTCGTAAAATTGGAGGTGGTATATCATGTGCTGTGGGGTCCGCCTGCTGTGAGAGAGATGATATATATATGCGGCACATAATATAATTTTCGGCTAAATAGAATATAGATTTTTTAAACTATACTCGATAAATTTTTATTTGGGACTACTAATTTTTTATAGCCGACTTTAAATTATAAACATAAAAGTAGATATCTCATCACTAATGAACATTATATTTTAGATTATATTTATAGATTTTTAAAATTATATTTTATACTATAAAGTATATGTATTAAGATTCACAGGATAAAATTAAATATTGGAAAAAAAAACTTATCTTGATGACTATTCTTTTATTTAGTATAAAAAAAAAAAACTTAATCTTTTCGATGATGACTATTTCTTTTATTTAGTTATCAATCACAAATCTATAATGTAATCAAATGAAAAAAATATATATCTAAAAAAGAATAATATACAACAAAGAAATATAGCAGAAACATTTCATTTGAGATGATAAGGTTGAATAGTCAGCAGAGACGGCTGAACTGAATTTTGAGACCTAATTGTGGAAAAATTGAATTTTGAAATGTGAATTGTAAAGCAATATTCTAAATTCCAATGGAAAATAATAAATCCAGAATTTATGTGGACAGAATTTATTAGGACATGTAAAAATCAAATTGCCTGCGAGGTGCCAACTAGCCAAGGCAATTTCGCAGTTGCTTCTCTCATTGACTTGGATCTTGACATGTTTAAAGTTGACTCGGAAAATATACCAATTAGCTCTCCTAGTATTTTGGCTTCACTAAATTCACGGTTGTCTTAAGCTATGTTTGAATTGATAGAAGAAGATGATTTATAATAGAATGTAACTCAAAAGAATAGAATGGAACAAAACCGAATGAAGAATAACGTACCATAATTTTATTTGAGAAAAAATGAGAGATTTATAATGTAATATTTGTATTCTATAGTTATTTGCCTGCAACTCTTACAACATATAATAAAGGCAAATATTACTTTAAAAAAATATAATACATGTCTCAAAACTAGATTTTCCACAATTTCAATCATCCTTTTTATTTTTCTCAACACCTTATACACCGATCATCTCATATAGCATACCGAACTTTCGAGTTGAGCAAAAAATATTATTCAAAATTCTAATAAATTAAAGTAAAATCAACTATATTTCGATTATATAAGTCATCACCAGTCACAGGATATGGTTTTTTTCTCATTAAAAAAATAACCAGAACAATAAGTAAAAATATCCAATAAGTAAAAATTTCATAAACAGATCCACCAAAAGCTATCATAAACATATCTATCTATCTACTCACTATTATTTGAAGGACATATATGTCTACCAACATTTAACTTTTGGGGACAAAAAATAACTAAATTAAAAGTATTAATTGAAGAAACTAAATTAATAGTATTAATTCTCCTAGACAATATTTAAAAAAGTACTAAGATCAATATTAAGTATTCAATTGCAATTTTTATTTTCTACATTGGAGAAGCTGAGTTTGTGTGACAAGTTAATCTAGATAGTCATAATCACTTGTATAACTCTATTCCGATGATCTCAATGTATATATATTATGATCTGTTGAAATTATTATCACAAGTGTATGTACTATGACACGATTATACTAATTATCGTAATATCTAAGACTCTTGATACAGCACAAATTAATCTTTTCTTCCGAAATCTTACAAAATTATCAATTTTTCAATCTTGAAAAAGTGAAAATTAATACACTTTTGAGGTAAAAAAATATTATAATAATTTTAGATTTTCTCAATCTTTAAAATAAAAACCAGATAATTTCCGCACGAGCACCTCAGCAATTTATAGGGTCTAATCTAGTAAAAAGAGAGAGATGATTGTAAGGGGAAAGAAGGGTGAGCATACCGGGAGGGGAGGAGTAGCAGTAGCAGGAGCAGGAGCAGGACAAGCACTAGTCATGTTGGGTTGACCACGGCAAAAGCACAAAAATCCATTTGTAGAAGTAGAAGGATTAGATCGACATATCCCTTTAGATGACGAACAATCCGAACAGTATGTGTTGTCTGCATTATACACCACCTCGAACCCTCGATTCAAAACATCTTTCCATCTTCCATCCAATAGATCAGTTCTATTCAATATAATTGGGACTTTAATACTTTTCCTACACGAGTTGGTAATATTTTTAAGTAGCGAGTCTCCATCGATTGTGTAAAAGCCATCTCTTCTTGCTTCTGAGGGACACCTATATATATTTTTATCAAGAAACGAGAGAGCATCACTGCAGTCAAAGAAGAAGCTGAGGTTTCGAACGTTCTCGTTGTAATTGAATAGATTTTGGTTGGTAATATTGGTTTCCGGGAATGGTACAGGACATTTTTCTGGTTCTAAATAATCATCTCGAACAATTCTCATAATTGGATGAGTATCATTAATGGCTAAAACTCGGAACCTTTGATTTCCGATTTCAAGGATAGGAAACTGATTATCTACACATATGAGCTCGAAACCTTGGCGACCACAATTCTCAGGCCTACTATTTTTACCCCAGAAAGGATACTTGATATCCTGTAAGTGCCCACACGTTTTGGGTCTCTGGCATGCCTCGAACATTTCATCATCGCCATCAGATCCGGGAAAGGCAATCAAGATGCAGATGAAGGTGAAGATGGATTTCAGAATAGGCGGAGGAGGGAAGATATGGCTCATGATTTTTTTTTTGTACTATCAGAGGACTTGGTGAGATAATTTGGGTTTTGTTTATTTGCTTGTATTGAATAAGTAATGTATTTTGTGAAAGCTATTTGTGGAAATTTTAATTTTGAAAACAGAGTCAGAGAGACTAGTCCTTGAGAAAGGGCCCCTTAGAATTTCCACGAGAAAGACGGCGCGAAACGACGGCTGTTGACTCGACTATTTTGTGAAATCAATTTAATAAATTGAAATGTCATATTCAGGTTCAAGGTCTGGTGGACGACTTACTAAGTCGACTCGAATGGCCGATACCTCGAAAGCGAGACTCCGCTTTTGATTTTTGATAAATCATCCGATTCAAATAGACAATACGTTCTCACTCCCCTCTAATTGAACGCCCTTTCAAAGCCTTCCCCTAAATAGACAACGATAACGTCGACGTTTGGGTCGAAAAAAGGTCCACAAAAGTATATGACGCCTCCTTTCGGAGCATCATTTACATCCATGTCAGCGACTATCCGTTCGAGTTGGTCAAAGAAGCAATGAGAGTCGTCAGATTTCATCTCGGAACGGTCAAGCTATTAGATGAAAAGATTCTGACTACTATTGTTGACAAGTTTTGGTCCAATTTGCAGCTAAAAGGAAATTGCACAATCGATTAATGTAATTAGTTGAATTAAATGCAATAAAAAAGAATAATAGACCCCCATATTCCAAAGCTTTTCCATATTCCCGATCACTAAAATACCCCAAAAAAAAAAAAGAGAGGGTTCCGGAATTGACAAAGAAGTCAATGATTTTAAGATTCACGACATATATAAATCGACAACCAATCAACCATTTCTTTAGATCTAATCATAAAAGATTCATTCTAAGTTGAAAATTATTTAGTAATTTAAGAAATATCACCCACACAAACATATTCATATGTATTTTTTTTTTTATAATTTTTCAAATTCAAGTGACTGCTAATTAGGGGTGGCAAAACGAATCAACGAATTGAATTTGTATTGAATCTTAAACGAATCGAATCAAAATGTGATGGATTCGTATTCGATTCGTTTATTAAACGAATCCTAATATCAGGATTTGTATTCGATTCGTTTATTAAACGAATCAAATACGAATATTCGTTTATTCGTTTAGTCATGATATTATTTAATAAAATAATTTACCACACTTGATGTACATTAATTCTTCATAAATATATACATGTGAAATATGTAATTAATATATTTACTAAAATACATCATTAAATATCGAAAATATTATTTTTTCTAAGGTAATTAGCTATAATTTCTCTAATCTTAATTGAAAATTAACAAGAACTAGTAAATAAAAATAATAAAACGAATCCTAAACGAATAAACGAATCAATGAGATTAAATTCGTATTCGATTTGTTTAATAAACGAATCAAATCGAATTGACCCATTTATTAAACGAATCCATTTTTTTAAAGCGAATCGAATCGAACGAATAAACGAATCCTGACCCAAATTGTCACCCCTACTGCTCATGATAAGTCGAGGTGGGCCCGTGATAATAATGTTAGATCCAAGGATCAAGACACTGATTTTAATAACTTAATCGCACATTTTTTTAAATAATTTGATGAATATAGTCATTACTTATATGGTAAATTGATAGATCAAGAGACTGATTTTCCACTCCAACTGAAGCTGCTGGTGCAAAGAAGCAAGGGTCAAGAGGCCTGTTATTTATCAGCCTAAAAAACTTGTTATTTGCTTCATCTTTCATTTGGATTACATGATAGGGCAAGCTAATTACATTGTTTGTATTCATTATATTAATCAAATTATTATATGACTACAGAAAATTGGAGATTACTAATCGAATATTCAGTCGAAAAATATATATTAGGAAACATATAAGTAAAATTTATTATAATAATTATATTAACTAAATTTTATTAATATGTGTGAAAATAGAAGTAAACCTATCTTCATGGGACGAATTGAGTAATAAACAATACGGTTGAGAAAAAAAATTGTATTTTATTTTGTGCCATCCCTCTGCTTACAATTCATTATATAATTTTACATACACAACAATGCAAAAACAAAATAAAAGAAAGAAATTGGACATCTTTGAAATGAAATCTAGCTAGCACATGTTGAAGTATGCATGCAGTAAGCATGCCATGAAACAACACTCAAAAACGTGTGTGTGCGCAACAGCTTGCATGAAGCTGTGAGTGAGTTGTCAAACCGTGTGACACTGTTCACACGATTTTGGCACTATAAATTTGAGCCCCCAGATCAGTGTTAATCATCATAAAAGAGTGTAATTGTACAGAGAGAGAGTGTGTGAGGTTTTTTCTTAAGTTTCAGTTGTAAACTTATAATCTATTCTTGAAAGTAATAGATAGCAATTCGGTTTTTCCTTAAATACTCTCTAGAGTGATCGATGAATTACAACCAGTGGTATCATGAGCTTCGGTTGTTCTTTGGGATCGTAAAACCGGAAAACAATGCTTTTGATCGGAAAACCGGTTCCGACGAAAGTTGTCAAAAATCCATTTTTGAGGGTACCATCAGCTAGTTCACGGAGAGACGAGCACAGTGGTATTTTCCGGCAATCGAACCGACATCCAGATTGGCCGCACGCGCCGCACGAGCCATCCAGTAGTCTACTCACGCGCCGCCAGTCGCACCACGCGCTGCACGCGCTATCAGAGGTTGAAGAAGATACACATGGCGACATGTCAGCGCCCAGTCATCGCCCAGTCAGCGCCACGTCAGTGCACAGTCAGCTTGCCACGTCACCTGCCACGTCACCTGCCACTTCAACACTGCCACGTCAGTAGCCTGGTAAATTTCATTTAGCCTCCTGAAGTTTTGAAATTTACAGTTTTGCCCCAGAACTTTTAGGAAATTACAAATCAGCCCATGTGTCGGATTTAGACCAACGAAGTGTCTATTCCACCATTTTCGACCGTTCCGGACGCAACGGCGACCTCCGATTTGTGAAATTCAAACCTGTTTTTAATCTATTTTTATTTTAAATTTTAAAACTTAAAATGGAAATGGGGGATTCTCATTCTGGTGCAATGATTAAATTGGCTGCCACTAATTACTCCCTCTGGAGACCTAGGATGATAGATTTTTTGCATTGTAAAGATCTGTTTGATGTCATCGATTTGAAGGGAGTGAAACCAGAGTCTGTTAAGGAGAATGACTGGAATAAACTCAACAACAGAACTTTGGGTCAGATTAGGCAGTGGATCGGTCACAATGTCTTCCACCACGTAGCACAGGACACAAATGCTTATGAAATGTGGAGAAAATTGGAAGACATGTTCCAGGCCAAAACAGCTCGGAATAAGGCCTTAATCATGAGGCGTTTGGTGAACCTGAAGCTACGAAGTGGAACTTCCGTTGTAGAACACACCAACGAGTTCCAAAGCCTGGTGAACCAGTTGTCTGCAGTAGACATGCAACTGACAGACGAAGTTCAAGCCATCTTGCTACTCAGTTCTCTTTTTGATAACTGGGAGACTCTGGTGGTTACTCTCAGCAACTCAGCTCCGGGAGGAAAACTTACCATGCCTATGGTAAATGATGCCCTGTCAAATGAAGAAGCCAGAAGAAAAGACGTGGGCTCAGATCAAACAGAAGCCCTTGTCTCGGAGCAGCAATGAAGACAACATGAGAAACGTCAAGGTGGGAGG